>QLOR01001255.1:0-51416 GCA_003313825.1 Sarcodon aspratus
TGATAAGATAAGAACATAAAGCCGATCATCATCGGAAAAAAAAATTAGTCTTCAAGTTGCTTGAATCAGTGTTGTGCAGGTCATTGACGGTTAAGGAAAGTCATTGGTCGGTTATGACTTGGTCACGAGTTGACTCCCTGTTGACTTGACCAGAACACAGCCACCTCGGGCCAAGGTAGCCAAAAGTAGCCGGTTTCCGAGTCGTGCATGACAGTGACGACACAACGTAGTCACAACTTGCTGGCCCTCACTGGAATCAGCCACAGTCAAAGTGTTTTGACAGTCATTGACCGGTCATCGACTAGTCACAGTCATTTGACCGTAACTTCTCGTTTCTGGTCATGACTGGCCAGCACTGGCTTGAATCAGGTAGTATTTGCTGAAACGACGTGGGAATTATCGACCCAAATGGTTTGGCACAGTCTTTGAGAACTCTGCCACTGACTCGATACTTCTAATCGCTTTTCATTCTCTACACTTTGCTACGTAGGAGCTCCAACGCAGCTAATACGAGTTTGCCAGCCCACTCGCTGCAAGCCTTAAACCAGCCTGTGGCCTTTAATGCTTGGCGTGTGATATATTATCCTTCACGTCACTCAAATGGACGATGAACTGATGGAATCACCGCGCGACTCATGATGACTTACCGCCTAACGCCCTCCTAGTGTGGGTCCGTGGCCACTGCGCAGTATCATTCTGGCGTTCTACTATAGTACCGGAGTGGGACTATCATAAACCCATTTGCTGGTCGAATTTGACAAACTGTGTGGCTGCAAGCGCACCAGTGTACTTTTGGTATCTATCTTACGGCACTCTCTTTAGGGAATCCATTTCTCACTGACTCGGACGGCCACTGCATAACAACAGAAAACGTATCACTGACACATGTTACGACAAGTGCTGCCGGAACCCTGTTCCAAGTTCACAGTCCCTTGCGACTATCACTCATCGAACGACGGTGGTCAAAGTGTATTGCCGATCCCGATACAGGCCAATCTTTGAACCCCCGTGAGCGACAAAACCTTTTGTCGGCGGGAAAACTCTTCATATCCTTGGCCCGATCATATCAATAGGATGAACTATGCGTGGTCGGACGCCGCAGCAATCGCTCAGACGGAGTTAATCTGAACCCTGCGCACACAGGAAGATCAGGCCAGAGAATGAATTGATATGATGTACTGGATCAGAAGCCGCCGAGCCATTCGCCGCCGATAGATTACTAGTATCAGTGGGTCTCTGTACTTCGTATCTGATTGACCGTTAATGGTCCTTGCTCAAAAATAGACTCTGTGATTCTACGATTTCCCAAGTTAGACCTCGGATAACTCACCTACTATCGTAGTGACCTGACTAGTCTACATATGATTGTCGAAGGGCATTAATAGCCTATCCTGTTCAGTTACTTCAGATAAGCATCAGCATAGCCGCCATCAACTATATAATCACCGACAAATTGGTGATGTGTGATGGAAAAACCCTGGCCGACACATGTCTCTTGATTCCAGCTGCGATAATAGGTTTGCTTCGTTCGCTGTACTAGTAGTTATCACAAATGTTGCACAACTGTCAATAATTAATACTACACATGAAACAGAAATGCACGAATAGCTACAAACGGAGCACAGAAAAGGTATTTGGAATAGAACAAGAGACTACATATATAAATCTTGGAAAACATGTTTTGACATGGAAACAAGCACGTAAAAATACTCAACGGGTAAATAAGACACTACCATATCTGAGGAGCTGGTGGGAAGAACTCTTGGGGTAGAAGGAAAGCATCCATGCCGTTTTGTTGGAAGGAATGTCCGCCAAGAGTTTGGTCTGATAACCACACGGGTATCTGTTCATTTGGGGCTGCTTCAAAGCCGCGCCAGATATTGTCAACGTTTGCCGCGAACACACTTGCTTGATCAGGGGGTCCCATTGCCATCTGAGTCATGGACTCCGGGTTCGTCGTGTATGTTGCATCGTACGTGGGCGAAACCGGTTGGATCGGAGTTTCAGTATAGTCCATCGACTCCGTGCGTTGATGACGAACTTCGCGCGCCCCTTTAGAAGAATGCGAAATGGGAGTGTCTCTTCGTTTCCGAGATCTCTTGAGCATCAACTGCAATGTAACCGCATAACGTTTCCCAGGAATTTCTGACATGAGGACGGCGAGGTGTTCGACGGTCGTCCGTGCGTTGTCAACATTGCATTCGTCGGGGAATAATCTTATCAAACGGAGGAGGAGAGAGGCGGAAAACGTCGCACTAGCATGCGTGTAATGCACGGCTAATAAAAGAAATATTACAAACATTCCCTTGATAAAAATTGTCGAGGAACATACCATATTTCATGCCTTCCCGATAAGATGGCGAGCTCACAGTCAGTTCCAATGCCTTGAGTGCAATGGATATGGATCTAAGAGCCAAATCTCTTTGGGCTATAGGCATCTGTTGAACATCTGTTGGTCCGTTTATACCCCTGAGAGCAATTGCATTATGATAGAGTTCTGCGTGGATGTGCTGGATTTGCAAGCTCTGACGATAGAAAGCTAGACGGCGTGTTCGTATGGTATGGTGGAATCAGGAGCTTTAGACCTCACCAGCGTTTTCGTATTTTTGGGAAAATGCTCTGTCCCAAGTAGTGTACCATTCATTAAATTCCGCGTCTGCTTCGCGTAATACGCTAAATGTAGAATCGTCGACTGGGCCATCAATTGGTTGTAACTTGTTGATTATGCGTTCCCTGATGGCCATCAGTTCCACGGTAGAAATGAGTCGCATGTCATCTTCTATGGCGAGAGGATGCTGGAGTAGCATCCTACAACCCCATATACTTTCATCGTCTTTCAAGATGGCCGGTCGTCCAGAACCGTATGACATTCTGAGCACAGATAAGCTCAATAAATAATCGACATACGGGAGAAAACCTACTGGTGTTCGAACAAATACAAACAGAACCACGTCCGTGACGCTGAGATTAATTCGCGATCTCTCGACGATGGATTCAACTTCCCAGCTTTCATGCGCTTCAGCAATTCTGGCCACGATTTATGCATTGCTACAGAAGGCATCGTGTCAAGTGAAATTATTGGGAACGCTTCGTGGAACACTCACAAAGTTCCATCGCCATACGAACAGCATGACCTCCACTTAACCATCCATTGTCAGACCAACCTGAGACAAGAACTGCGTGGGGGGTCACATTGAGTTTGCGTTAGCTTGACCATTGCACTTACTCATAGCTTGGACGGCCTCTTGACGAGTAACGGGGGAGAATAAAGAAGCCGAGGATATAGTTTGTACTTCTTCTAGGCATTTAACATATACTTCACTCGGCTTACCTGTATGGTCCTTCGATCAATACGAGTTAAAACAAACCATTGGAATACTTGCCTCCACCATCACGAACTTTAGCAGCAACCATACATATACAATTGACAGCGAATGGAGATCGCTCATGCAGCGCATCGAATGTGTCCACATTGCCATCGAAGACGGGCAAAAAAGTCGAACATCCATGGTAAAAACTTTGAGGGAAACCGATACCAATCAAGAACTAATTTTGTAAAATGGTGAAATGTCGTACATCTGGAATAGTTGCCTCGCTTCAGCTTCAGAAATAATATCTTTCGTAACAACTAAAGATCACGCGTGAGAAATAGTCAATATCGGATGTAGTATTATTACCATCATGATAAGTCAAAGTTCTGATTGGTTTATGTTGCATTTTCCTCCGCTTTGCAGGTCTTGTACGTCGAGGATCCTGATCAGGAGTCCGTGCGCGGCTCTGAGGCTGACTATCATCTCCATTCTCCTGGAATGAATTTAAGGAATAGTCGGACAACAATGCAAAAACTCGTGAACGAACCTTTGATGCGCGCTCTACTGCAACATCAGCGAGTCCTCTCAAAACTTCCCACGGTGCAACAAGTCCCTTAGCAGGCAGCTCTCCGTTATCCTCCTCTTCATTATCGGTGGAGTCGGCACTGGTTGCGTTTGACGAGCGTTTCATCCCTGACAATGATTCGCCAGATCGAGGGTGCTGGAGTCGTGTTAGGTTAGAAGCATCTGCATTGGTATGATATCTAACAGAAGATACATTGTTCGGTTGAGAACGAGACGATCCAGATGTTTCAATGCTCGAAAACGGAGGAAGAACTGGAATATGATGACCAACTGCATAGGTCGGAGTTGGCTGGCTCGTCTGAGAGTAAGGTGAGTGAGTGGCCCCCGTCTGTTGTGGATATATCTCGCCAGTAGGCGTTGGTCTGTGTCCAGGCGTAGCTACTGAAGAGCTTTGTTGAAAAGAATTCTGCTGTTGAGGGTATCTTGGTATGGCAGAACTGATTGCAGACGATATTGAATGACTTGGAGTACCTAACCCGGAATGTGCCTGTTGAGATGATGAGGTGGTCGAATGTGTGTCAAGCATCAATTGTGGATGGGAGTGTGGAACACTGGTTGGCGTTGATGTGGCAGGGGAACCATGAGATTGACTACTCGGCGATTGTTGGATGAATGGCTGTTGATGATAGACGGAAGGTGAGCGATGCGCCTGCGCGACTCCGGTACGTAAATGTGACACAATCTCGTTTAGAGTGCTTTGGATGGCAACTTGGGATTGACGGATATCAGCGACATGAGCTTCCAAGCTACGTATACGCCTGGCATGAACAAGCGCGCGTGAATCCGGATCCAAGAATAAATAATAACAATATTGTGCTCACTCGAGACCCGCCTCCCCCGTAAGACTCGCTTCCCTAGTTGGTTTTTCGAACAGACACTCCAATCCTGCATGGCGACATCGTCTACAGGGAGGACTTTCGGCACCCTCACAGCGCATCTTTTGCTTCCGACAGGCGTTCTACATGGAAATACAACGATCACAAGGAACCATTAAACAAGAGACGGTATCAACTCACGCAAGCCCCTAGCATAGGACATGATTAGAGATTCTATGGGTACAAAGATTAAGCAAACGTACGAGGAACTCTGTTCAGAGTTCTAGCTCCCGTTTTTGCATCTTGTTTTGTTGTCAATGGTTTGGTATCTGGCCCTGGGTCAAGATCCTCCTGTTTCTTGACCGAACTGCTACCGTTCGGTGCATTCATGGTACGAGAGCCGATAACGGCTGATCTGTTTTGAAGAGAGCGCGTTATCTGAGTGTCAACGCAGAATGTTTGGCCTCAAGTTGTTTTGAATCCGAAGCCTCCCAAGTAACCGCAAACAACACCAAACAACAGCCACAACCCAGGCTTGTTCACTTCTCTCGTGGAGACTCGAGCAATTCAATTACAACGTTCGTCGTTCTTGCACATCAGTCATAAAAATCTTGCGCCAGAATCGACCAAGATTACCGTTTTCCCAGCGTAAATAATGTATGCTCTATATATACTAGCACATATGGTACATCAATGGAAGTTTCTGGTAAGCGGTGTCACATTCGCCGTTCAGCTCGCAAGATCAAGAGGGCTCCAATGGCATCGATCTCATTATTGGACAATCGAGCTCCTTGTGCGCCCAGCTCACGTCTAGCCCCCGCTGATCCTCCAACTATATGCGACCAATCCGACAATTGGCAGCTGAAAACCTGCGCAAACGCAGAGGGATCTGACGAAACATTCGATAACAGAGGCGCCGTGGAGCTACTATTGCTATCTTTCATTTTCTGACGAGCATTGTTGAACCAAGTGGTTATCACTGTCATCGGTCTGTAAAAACCAGTTTGATCAATTTGAAATAGAGTAGAGAATATGAACTTGTACACACTTTCCAAACCTCTCTGAAAAGTATGTTTTTTCCTCTAAAGTAGGATAACGAGTATGATGGAAGAACTTCCATAGTTCTTCCCTTTGAGTCAGGGTCATGGTATTTCGAACTCTGGCAGGAGAATGTTCGACAGTATTAGAAGATATAGAAGAGAGAGGCATCTTTAAAGACTTTGATCGGAGAAGTCTAGTATTAGAATTTTGTGCAGGGATCATGTAGACAGAGGGATCGTCAAGTGCGGCGAGAACTATGGGGGGGCGGGAAACTCCTGAATTTTATATGATGACAGCCATAAAGCACCGGTGGCCAGAGTGGTCATAGCAGGTGAGCCAAAATGCCTGCGACTCAAAAGACGTGTGGGTATGAATGTGACAACAACTTCACCTCAGGCCAACGGGCCACACGGTTATCTGGGAAAACAAATGTGAGCATTGAGCATAAATATAATGCATAGAGATCACGTGTCCGGCAAATGTAATCTAAAAACAAACTCCGATAGCTCCGCGAGGATGACTAGGCACAGATGTAACTAACAAATCCAAGGTATGTCACTAGATCACATATTATCTAGCTTTGAACCACGTATGATATCGAAGCAACGGGATATAGGTGAGAATCGCCAGCAGTATTTAATATCGTCCAACGGTAAGCTCACTTTCGCGTTCGTCCAAATAAGACCTTGACCCATTTCCAACGGCCTTTACTCCCCTTCGACTGAGATGCCTCTCCGTCATTTGTGTCCACAGTGGCAGAAACGTCGCCGAAGGATGGTGAAAACAGGAAGGCGTCTCCATCACTCACCGTCCTCCTGACGGGTCTCCGATCTAGGGACTCTACTGACATTCCACTCACTCTCCTTCGCCTTTCTCTAGGCACGAGGACAAATCCAGGGCTGGCAGGTGACAATCCAATTGAAAATCCAGTACCCACAGATAATCCACCTGGAAGTGGCGGCGACAATGAATTAAACGTAGTTTGTGCTGGCTCAGCGGTGAGGGTTGAACGGTGGCGTGAATTTGATGTTCGTAGACTATAACGTGGGCGAGATATTGAGGATTCGGTTTGCCGACGCTCGTGAATAGTAGAAGGTAATGTGGATGGACTGGTAGAGATGGGCAAGGTGCCAGGGAATATATACCCAACGGCGTGCGATTCGGATACCGTGGCTCTCTCCATTTGAACCGGGGCTAACCTCGGCCCCTGACTTGATTGTCCGAGCTCCGGGTGTGATGAGAGTGTGACAACCGAATAACCAACTTCGACATCGTCACTTTCAGAGACAGACTCCATGTCGGCCTCAACGGCTTCTTGCCATGTTCCAATGTCAACGCCGCCGCCGCCGCCACTATGCATGCTGACAAGCCAAACACCACCAAGGAGAACGACAATGCCCGAAGCCACCAACAACAAATGCATCCATGGTATAAGGCTGAATTGATCGAAGTATACCAGTCCATTAACAATAGACGAAAGGTTATAGAAGCAAAACGCCACTTTACCAACATTATATAAGCGATGCGACAATACACATGCAACGAACGATCAACTCACGAGGGCAAACTAATGTTGGGTCTGCAACGATCAATGCTTTGTGCAGATACCACACCTGTAGCAAGGCGAAGGCTACAAGGCCAATGAGCAAAAGCCAGGCCTGCCACCGCCAGAACTGGTTATCGCCTCCAACGGTGAGAAGCAATAGTTCTACACCGCTCTTGGCAAATAATAGACACATTCCTGAGAGAGTGCCGGAAGCAGATGCATATGAGATGGCCAAAAAGAGAGGTACACGGGAAGATGGTATGTTGATCTTTGTAGTCAGCGAACGAAGTGATATGGATGACGCCCGAGATGGCAGCGGCTTTCTATCTAATAGTGGAGTTTGTTCTGTCACAGTATGAGCTGTGCTAGTGATGTGATTTGCCTCGGGGGGAAGCAACATGGAATCGATGGATGGTGAAGGAGGTGGAGAAGGTTTACGACGTGCGAACGACCATTCGGCAAGGTGAGTCTATATGATCCGAGATAAGGAGGGGCCAAGCATGATGAAAGACGACTCACGATTAGAAGGCATATGGCGACTACAAATCCAAGAAGAGAAAAGTATGCAATGAATGCGGGCCTGTTAAATAGCACTAACAGGTCTTCAATAGACCGTGTGGGTTCAGGAACTATACCAAAGATGGCAATGAGAACAGCGCCCCCAGCGATTAAAATAGTTCCTATCATCATCCAAGCGGAAAATACATCTCCCAGCAGGAAACGAGCGAAAAAGGCATTCCACAATAAAGATACTGCACCCAAAGGAGCGAGAATGACTACAGGAAGTGATGCAATTTGGAATAATGAACCAAGTACATTGGAGGATATGAAGATTGCTGCAAAGATTGATCAGCTTGGAAGTCCCGTACAAAGTGAGGAAGGAGACGCGCCGAATCCTAACAGCCATAACCTTATGGCAAAGTTCTATCAACAATGCAAACAAGAACAATAGGCCAGCTCACGGACGACGGTGCTCTATCCTCCTTTGATCCTCAGGGAGAGACTGGTTGAGAACATGGCTCTTGCGTTGAATGGTCAGTCCGAGGGACTGGACGGCTGAAGCAATCAATCCGATGACGATCCCAACGGCGATAGAAATGTGATGGCCCTCTGCAGAGGCGAGATTGCTGAGCATTATGTAGTAAAAGGAGAGAGACTCATGTTGCATCAGTGTTACTGTTCCAAAATCGGTATATACAACTGCCGGCTCTACTCGGACCCATGCCACGACTCGGATACGTTGAAATAAAGGATGTGCTCAAGGAGCCCTTTGGCCCTTATCCAGAATACGAGGTCCTTCCTGACGATTCAGACCCAGAACACACGAAATCCAGACTACCCCTGATTCTGCACGACTTGGAGTTGCTGCTGGATTCCAAGCCATCTGGGTACCGCTCCATTTCTTGGCCTTTGCGTATAACGGCAACTCAATGGATTATCATCCGTCTAGCCTTAACTACACGGAATCGTTGAAATCAGATGGGGATGTTGAATTTCTTGGTGTTATTGAGGTCACTTCAGCGAGCATGCTATCAAAAGCCGGTTACGAAAAGCTTAGGAAGGACGTCCTCAAGCGCAACCTCACGCTTGGTTCGCGATTTACCACAATTACCCCGGGCTGCTAAATCCATAGCTGCCCTGATTAGACACTATCTTCAAGGACAGGCCTGCCAACGGACTTATCGTTAAGGTGGCAATAATCGGAAAGAAACGTCTGAACGTTGTGTACCTCGGTTGTCAGTCCTCAATGACCCCTCTTTCCATTTGCAAGCTAATTGTTTATACACTCTTAGCAAAAGCTGTACCGAATGGACTTTTGTTAATCTCTCACCATCGGTAAGTTCGCAATTCCACTTGCATTTAAACACTGTCCAATTAGTATCTTTTAGACGTCATGATGGCTCTCTCTGCAGTCGCAAGTTTCATGTTGTGTCCATTCACGATTACTGCTATGCAAAGAGTCTACTGTATCTCCGTCGTTGGCGATTTCGACACTTGATCATGATACTTACCAGCAAACATGATCCGAAACCAAAGTGCAAATGGCTCAGAGAGAAATACATAGAACTGAACCGCGCAGATGGAGTCTACGTCGAGTCACCAGAGGTGTGGACAATGTTCGCTGGACACGCTGAGTGGCTACTCTACGAACAATCCTTAACTAAAGCAAAGTTCATCGACGTGCCATCTTGGGAGAAATTTCTCCGCTCAGTACAAGGGGGCTATGTTACAGATACAGAAGACGACTCAGATGAAGACATGGACGTGGACGAGGACGATACTCCAACAATGCGGGTCACGCGTTCAGCGAGCAAGGCCAAGGTAATTGTCAAACCACATTCCTGCGACGCTCAATTTATAATATAAATGTACAGTTACAAAAGCCCGGTAGCCCTACATCACCAGTTCCATTATTCGACCCAGATATCGAGGAAATCCCTATGCCAGTGGATCAGTCGCTCGAGTACACAGACGATTCGTCACCAGAAGTTTCGTCGCCAGAAAGGTCTCCATCCCCCGAAAGGTTTATAGATCCGAACCTCTTTGCTCTGATCCCCCTAACGTACTACGAAGAACCTCCTGTCCCCATGAGTTTCAAGTGGCGCTGCGAAACAGAATGCTGTTCATATGCTATCGACCTGCTCGATTTGACCGATGAAAACGTCAAAGGCCTCGACGATCGTTTAGTCAATTCCCTGAGGAAGAAAAGATGGATTCTGAGTGATGGTTATCTTAAGGACGCCTTCCAATCTATGGTTCACAACCACAGACTTGACCATCTCCGTTCTTGGAACATCGGTGTTAGGGAAATAGGGCTCCGTGAGGTATGTTGTAGTCTATATCGAACTTTCATCTTTATTGAAGTGTCTACACGACAGGCAAAGTTTGAGTTCTACTGGATCAAGCACCCTCCAAGTCAAAGCTCATTGTCACAGTACATGGCGTTCAAGTTACTAGGCAAACGTGGGATTAAAACCGAAGATTGATTTCATTTAACAATCTGCAGACCGGAAGTACAATGAGCATTGTTTAAAGCTACAATCATCTGTTCTGATACTAATAGAATACATCTTCACAACTCTGCCTTCAACCTATGAGCAGGACATCAGAGGCTCCGACTCGTCAGTCCATCACTTCGACATCAATGTCATCAAAATCCATTCCATCTGTATCCATATCCACTTCCCCTGTCCCTTGATGGTTTGGAATGATCCTCAGTCTATTATGAGGCCCATCAAACTCTACTCTTATGGTTTCCCCATCACGAACTTGTTCGGACAAGATCATAACAGATAGAGGATTGAGTAGATCGCTCTGGATAGCGCGGTTCAGAGGTCTTGCACCATAGATAGGTGAATAACCGCTGGATGCCAGGTAGTTCTTAGCCTCGCCATCAAACTCAAGAACCATCCTTCGTTCAGAAAGCCGCTCTTGGACTTCTTGTAAACGTATATCTACAATCCTCATGACGTCCTTGAGCGAAAGCGTTCGCTAAAACATTCAGAAGTCAGTGCTTTTGAAATGAGCAAAGCCAAGTGTGCGAAACTCACGAAGATGACTATCTCATCGATACGATTGATGAATTCAGGCGGGAAATGTGCCCGAATACTACCCATAACCAGCTCCTTTGCTGGTGGCTTGACTGCACCGTGCCCTTGGTCGCTTAAGTATGCAGCACCAAGATTGGACGTCATGATGATCACTGTATTGCGGAAATCAACTACGGTTCCGCGACCATCTGTGAGGCGGCCCTCGTCGAGCACCTGAAGGAAGAGTGTGATAAACTCGCGACACGCTTTTTCAATTTCGTCGATCAAGACGATAGTATACGGCTTTCTGCGAACATACTCAGTCAATTGACCTGAATCAGCTGGTTTCAGTACTGTGGCAAGAACAAGAACAAACGTGATCAAATACCTCCAGAATCATGGCCAACATAACCTGGCGGGGATCCAATTAGCCTCGATATAGAG
Source organism: Sarcodon aspratus (assembly GCA_003313825.1). Lineage (NCBI taxonomy): Eukaryota > Fungi > Basidiomycota > Agaricomycetes > Thelephorales > Thelephoraceae > Sarcodon > Sarcodon aspratus. The sequence goes on from QLOR01001255.1 coordinate 11,273, forward strand.
TGTTTCTCTGAGTACTCTGAGGAATCTATGCGGATCATAGCATCGGGAGAGTCAAAAAGAATATTAGCCAGTGTCTTTGATAAAAGCGTTTTTCCCGTGCCACTCGGCCCGGCCATTAAGAAACTCGCGATCGGACGTGTAGTGTTTCGGAGTCCACTCCTAGACAGACGAATGGCGTTGGCAACAGCCTTAACAGCCTCAGGTTGTCCCACTACACTCTCGGCCAGGATCTTCTCCAGTTTCAAAAGCTTCTCCTTCTCCGTCGACAGGAGTTTGGTAACCGGGATAGACGTCCAGCGTGCAACTATTTCGGCAATTTGTTCCGGCGTAACGACATCATTCCCACCCAAGCCACGCGCCTCGTCTTCTGCCTTTCTCGCTTCGAGTTGCGCCAATCTGCTTTGAAGATCTGGCAATGCGTAATAACGCAAGTCAGATGCAGTCGCAAGATCGTATTTCCGCTCGGCATCGTCTGCTTTCGCTTTCAGCTCGTCGATCTTCCTGCGCACCGTGTTAATCTCGTCACCACGCTTCTTTTCATTTTCATATGCAGCTAAGAGGGGCTGCAGTTGATCTTCAATATCAGCGATGAGTTTTCGTGCGACTGGCAAGCGATCCTTCGAAGCCTGGTCTTTCTCCCTCTCCAACGCATGGATTTCTACTTCAAGTTCGAGTTTACGTCGTTGCAGCTTGTCAATAGCCTCCGGAGCTGTCTCTCGCGTAACCCTGACAGATGCGCAAGCCTCGTCAACCAGATCAATCGCCGAGTCTGGAAGCTTCCGCGAAGTCAAATACCGATGTGCCAATGTCGCAGCCGAGATGAGAGCACCATCCAATATTCTGACGCCGTGATGAACTTCGTACTTCTCCCTGATGCCTCGCAAGATGCTGATGGTGTCTGGAACAGATGGCTCGTTCACAAGGACTTGCGCGAATCTTCGCTCGAAAGCGGCATCTTTCTCGATGTATTTACGATACTCTCTATAATCCGATTGATCAGGATCTTCTATCACTAAAAAACCGGAGGGACGACTTACGCTAAAGTAGTTGCACCAATACAATGAAGCTTCCCGCGAGCAAGCATAGGCTTCAGTAGGTTTGCGGCATCCATCCCTCCGCTCGAAGAATCGGATCCAGTCATTATCAAATGTAATTCGTCAATGAAGAGAATCACTCCGACGCCTTCTTCAGAAGCCTTTTCGATTTCGTTCAATACGGATTTGACACGCTCTTCATATTCACCCTTGTACTTGGCGCCAGCCATTAGCGCACCCATATCTAAACGGATATGAGCTATGCTCTTTGCTGAATTTGCTAAACCGACTTACCAAGAGAGAAGAGCCGGCCCAAGAGAGATGCCGGGACATCGCGATTAACAATGCGTTGAGCAAGGCCCTGTGAACGCAAATGTTATTCAAAACTAAGCAGAATTTGGTACAAATTCTGCTTACCTCGACAACAGCTGTCTTCCCAACACCCGGCTCACCAATGAGCACAGGATTATTTTTCGTTCGACGACACAAAATACGGATAACACGACGGATTTCCGTATCTCGTCCAATTACAGGGTCGATTTTACCATCAGCAGCAAGAGAGGTCAGATCGACAGCATATTTCTGCAGTGCATCGAAACCTTGCTCGGCATTTTTGGATTCAACTCGCCTGTTGCCTCTCGTCTGGCTTATAGCGGTCTTGAGTGTTGCTTCAGTAAGACTGGCCTCTTTGAGGATCGGTTGTATAGAAGGGTCCTGAATCAGGGCGAGCAAAAGGTGGTCTTGGGCAATATAGGAATCGTGCATGTTCTTCTGGATAGACTGAGCCTCCCTTAGCACTTTGTGGCATGCTGAACTTAGAGTAGTTTCGTCTGGTGGAGGTGATTGTGAAGGAAGTCGGACAATGATGCGGTTGAGGCACCGTCTCACGACAGTCTGATACATTTCCGGTCAACAGAGACGATTTGACAAGGCGAGGAATCGAGGACTTACTGGGTCTCCACCAACCTTCTCAATGACAGAAGTGAACAAGGATTGACCAGAGTTTGAGTTGGATCCCACCGAGCCTCTGGTAGAGGCACCAGCACCATCATCGAGTAGAACAAAGGCCAAGTGGGCGGGAATAACTAGGATACAGAACATCGTTCAGTGGCGTACAGATTAGATGAATGGGACACGAACGTACCTTGTGCGTTTGCATGATCTTTTGCAAGCTGTATAGCGGCGGCCAGAGACGCTTCAGCCTTATCAGTGAAGGGATAGGACGTCATGGTGAACGGTAGGGGGTATCAAGTTTGATCGCTCAGGACATCTCCAGCTATCTTTAAATCGCCACGGCTCCAAACCCAGAACACAATTCAAAGCAGTGGATTCTTCCAGGCTATGAAAGATCATTGTAGAAAACGTCATCAGCCAAATCAGGAATATCACGCTATGTGACGTGTAACTGTAACACCTCTTTAGCCCGAATCCGGAGGTCAAGCTCTCATCGTAAACAACATGCTTGGCAGACAGATCCTCTCCACCTCCAGTCGTCGTCTCGTCCGCCTGTCCTCCTCTGCCTCCTCAACATCCACCATCGCTCCTTTCCATCCGCCCAAGACCGAAGTACCCTCATACCCCCTCGAATCCGCCGTCACCGATCTCCCTCAAGCACCCAACTACCCAACACCATGGTCCACTAACCAGCGACCAAGACCCAACGCGCACACCGGTGCCCGTTTCGAGCAGACCGCCATGCAGCTCCAGCCCCAGCCGCCGAGTGCCATGGAAATGATCTCGCGTGAGCCTATTAGGCTCTCTTCCACCCGGGTAGCCATTTGTGACGGAGGTGCGTGTCCTACCGTATGATCCGCATGTTTTTTCCCTTACCCAAATTTTCATGTCAGGCGGAGGACCCCTCGGGCATCCCAAAATATTTATCAACCTGGTTTGTTCTCAGCTCGTCTCATACCCGCGTTTACTAAATCCCGTTCTCAAAAGGATAAACCCGGTGCCCATGCATGCACGTAAGCATTCATTCCCGTTCTTTCTCGTTTTACCGGATTTTGATACTGCCGCTTTTATCGCTGGAAACCAGATATTGGTAAGCTGTCTGTCCTTGTCCCCAACGCAACTCCTGACGTGCAAATAATCAGTGGAATCAGATTTGAGAAAGCTCACCATGAACACTGACCTAATGTAGATGACTGGGTTTCATGTTGTAGTCATTTTATAATCAAGAATCTTCGCGTTCAAGCTCACTTTTTTAATGTGCTGCTTTCAACATTACATTTTAAATAACCGTGTGATGGTTGAAGGTAAAAATACAATGTAGTCTACGATAGTAAGAGAAAAAAAGACGTCGAAGTCCTCCAGGTACTAGCGGAAATAGATCAATGATAGAGTAGCAACAGAAGAGCACACCCTCGGACAACATATGTGTTGTCCCAAACCCCCTGGGTTAATAAGAACAACGGATAAGATGGGGAGTCGGAGAAAGGTATGACAGAACTGAGGTAAACGGGTGTGTGATGTGGGCAAGAACAACACGTATGTGCAGGGGGAAGCGGTGATGAGGAATGAATGTTTGAAAGTCAGAAAAATGGTGAAACCCTCTGAAATCGACATCAAATCGAGCACGGAAAGAGAAAGTCAAACGAAAGCGAGTGTGCAGTTTTTTAAATATGCGAAACGAGAAAATGAGTGAAGAGTGAGGTGGTCAGTGACGATGTCAGCTATCATCATGGATGACAACATCTTCTGGAAGAGTAAATGACATGGGAGATAATGGTGGATATTCGCCATCTGCCACAGCTTCAAGTTGCGAGAACGGCGGAAGGGATGTCGATGTCGATACTCCATCTCGAGATCTGGAAGAATTTGGAGGCTGGGGGGAAAAGTTAGTCATAAGACATGTGCAAGAAATCGCATACACTGACCACTTTGAAAATAGGATTGATAGCAGACTTGGGAGCAACCCCCGGGCTTGGCGGATGAATTAGTGTATGATCTGGGGGATTACGGGGAAGTGTGGGTGATGGCTGGAGGTTAGAAGGGGCAGGAGATAAAGTAATTAGAGATGGCGGGCTCTGTTGCATCCGCCCATCCGGCGGTTGCACATGTTGCTGATTTTGCCACTGAGGAGATCCTAGCGAAAGTTTCTGCATGGGCGGAGGGGATCCATGGTCCGATATTGAAGAGCTCGCATCTACCGATGCTCGAAGATGGAAGTCGTTCACCAGCTGTTGCTCCAATGATAATGAGTTCGAAGACCTTGCAGACTTTGGGAAATCATCAAATGATGTCCGGAGAGAACTCGTAGATGCTCTGTTCAGACCAAACATGCTGGATCTGGTTCGTAGCCTCATTGGTCCCGGATCACTATCCACCGTAGCAAAAGAAATTACGGACATTCGACCAACGCTTGCTAAATCCGACGAAGACATTGAATGATCGTCGTCGTAATCCCTCCTCCGAGCCTTGGCACTTCTTTCGCTGTCCCGCCAGCCTACAAATGTGGTATCTCCATATCGCCCACCAGCTGCATTAAGGGTCGTAGTGCTCCGTTCAACTCCAGCGCCATAGCCATGGTTTGGACGAATTGGACCAGGGGCATTTTGCTTGCCTTTAGCATCGTGATCTGTTCGACCAAGCGGGTTCGGGTTAGCGGTGTATTTCCATTCAAGATCATCCCTATCCGTCTGCATAAGGGTTTGATTACGCTTCTGCATGACCGCCCTCGCCTGCTCCCTGTGCATCTTTTCCGCCAAGGCACGCCGTTGCTTCTCAGCCTCCTTAGCCATCCTCTCAGCCTCCTTTTTGACTTTCTTCGGATCTGGCGGTCTAGGAGGCGTATCGTTAATAGGTGAGATCTCCGATAGTGATCGACTGCCGGTGCTTGAAGATGTTCGTTTTAACGATGGGGTCGAAGACAACGACGCGACGTTGAGCTCATCTACAGGTGGTAGACCGTTCTGTAGGCCTTTCTCGGCATGACCAAACATCCCACTTAGCGGCCACTTGTTGTGTTTCCGTCCAAAACTGAGGGATCCAAATTTGCCAAGCTTGGTACCGTTCGAGTGAGGATCTGACCCGTTAGCAGGATCCTGCAATGGTTCAGGGTCGTGAGACGGTCTATTCGGGTACTCTTGAGCCAATGGAGATGCTTGAATGTCCATTGGATGTCCCGACGCCATTACGGGGTATTCTTCTATTATAGAATCAGGGTGTGGTGAAGAAACATCCATGGCATCCCAATCACTTGGTCCGCTCTCTGAAGTATCAGACCAGTGCTTGCTACCTTGTACTTGTATGTCATGGTAATGCTCCGAATCCACATCTGTCGGTAAATCGGCGGCATGCAATTCCTTATGGTCTATAAGTGTAGAAGGAGGTGCATAGAACGGTGGGTGGTAGTGAGAAGACGTCTCGAGTCCTGGACTCTGCAAGTGCTTGGATGGGGACTTTGAATTTGATGCGGAAGAGTGAGAGATAGGAGCACTTCGGGAGGAAGCAGAAGATATGTTGGTGGCTACGGATGCGCTGTGCTTGCAGTTCGGCCGAGGCAAAGGAGGGGGAGACGATAGAAGTATTGGAGGATTATTCTTGGGGGAAGTCTCAAGGAGATATGGGTGTTCGAGGCATTGTTTAGATGTCAAACGCACATCCGGGTCATACCTCAGTAGATCTGCGATGCATTCAACTAGTTTCAAGGGAATAGAACGGTCAAAGAGAGAGTAGAAATTCTTCGGTTGGATCTGGAGAGCATCGAATTGTGGAAACTGTGGTAAAAAATAAACAGAAGGCCACGTACTTTGGGAAAGGCAAATCCAACTGATTTCGCCATCTTTATCCCTTTGGACCATTTGCCACCACCTAGCGGTTTTCCTCTCAAGTCAGAGCCATATTCATCTGACGGGTCACCTAAGACCTCGCATATACGAGCAACTTGATCGATCTCCCCTTGACCAGGAAACAACGGTCGAAGGTTCACCAACTCAGCCATGATGGTCCCTAACGCCCACATGTCGACGGGGTTGGAATAGTCTCTGCTCCTAAGTAAAACTTCAGGAGCGCGATACCATCGCGTCGACACGTATTCCGTATATGGAGGCTTGCTCCTTGTCTCTCGGGCGAGACCAAAGTCAGCCAGTTTGATTAGTACCACGACATCCTTCTCCGGTGGTGCATTGGGCAAAGAAATCGGTGAAACAGGGGTGTAATCATATAGACCAGTCGTTGTGACTAGCAAATTTTCTGGCTTCATGTCTCGATGAAAGTATCCAGAGACATGGATATGGTGGAGCCCAGAAATAGTTTGGCTGAAGATGGATGAGACTAAGCCACCAGCAAGAGGTCGACCTTTTCGGGATTTGATTAGTTGGTAGAGGTTACCTTCCATGGATTCGAATACGAAGTAGAGCTCCTTGGTAGAAGGCAGGAGAAAGAAGTCGTAGAGAGGAATGATATTAGGGTGGAAGGGAATAGCGCGCAAGGACTGGAAAGATAGGTTGAATGGCCTGAAGAAGAGAAAAAGTATCTGGATCGACCGACCTCTAGCTCTTTGAGCTTCTTACATTCGTCCCACCCTCCTTCCCATCTCTTCTTCATTCTTTTCAATGCTACGAGCCTTTTGTTGGCATACTCAGGCCTTGCTCCAGCGCCTCGTTGCATAGCCGAGAGAGGTGTATTGGGCGGTAACGTCCCATGCCAGTCGCACAGCCAGACAGTACCAAATGAGCCATCACCCACGACTTTGAGGGGAGTGTATGTGCGTGTAGATGCTAAAACGGCGAGAGCATATCAGAAAGACAAGTACAAACGTTCCAGAGAAACAGCACTCAACAACTCTGGGAGTTGCCCACAATAAGTTGACCGTGTTGTACGGTGACCGAGGGGACACCGAGGACGTTGAGAGGTTCTCTGGTGTTCTGGTTGGGTGGGGGACGGTTTGAAGAGACTTGCGAGGGGGCATGAGGTTGAACGAGGGTTGAATGGTTGTCGACGATATACTGAGTATGGCCTTGTGGGACATGGTTGGAGTACATGGTACGACTTGGACTAGCATCGCCCAAGGGAAATCGGAGTAGGGATGTCAGAGTGAATAAGGAAGGACAAGGAGCATGAACGATCAAGTGCAGGTGACTTGGAAGCAAGGTTGCCCGAAGGTCGGAAATCGGCGAGGAAAATTAGCGAAAACAACAGAGATTATGGTACAGAGGAAACAGGACAAAAGAGAGCTGTGTGGAGGATCAAACTCAGATGTCGAATAATATTGGCCGTGTCAAGTCGGTGAAGGGCAAAAAAGGAAGTCAGTAGGCTCAGCGGGAGATTACACTCGGACGGTAATCGTGGGGAGGTATAAAAGGCCCAAGCCTCGAGAAAAAGATGCGGGCGAGAGCGACGACTTGGAAGAGCAGAAGACTCGGGGAGGACTTGAAACCAGAGGGGATATGTCATTACGTAATTGACGAATATGCTTCTTATCCTTTTTTGGACGGTTTGAATGTTGTCGCAAAAATGAGACATCCGAGGTGCCGACACGTGACGAACTTGTTTGGCATCTAGCCTCTGTTCTCAGCTTGCTTTCTGCCTCGCTAACAACACCGAGTGAACCCATCCACAACCATGTGAACGAACGCTGATGGGATATCACTTTGCTTATGTAAGAGAAACATTGATGCGAAATCAAAGATGCCGTTCATTTATGTAACACAAGAAAGTTAATCTCACCATCCTTCCAGTGGTTTCCCATCTACTTACATACACTCTCGTACGTGCCATGCTGGCAGTCCGTGCGTATACAGATAGGTCTAATCAATGTGAGGTAGCAACGCTCTGCTCACTCACTTCTAGTAGGGCACTTCGTCGAACAATTTTGAAATGCTTTCTCCGTAATGACTCCGTCTGATCACCTCGGCTAGCACGTTCCCCACATCGATGACCTCGAGCTTGCTACATTCCTGCAAATTCTTTTGCTGCGGGAGCGTATTCGTGACAATGAGCTTCGTTAGGGTGCTTTCCTCGACAGACCGGAGGGCGTTTCCGCTCAGGATACCGTGTGTCACCACAGCATAGACGCCCTCGGCTCCGGCTTCTGTCAAATGCTTGGCCGCCAGACAAAGTGTTCCGCATGTGTCCGCCATATCGTCCACGAGAACCGCAATTTTTCCTTTTACTTGCCCAACCAGCACCATTCGGGATACCTCGTTCGCCTTTTTCCGCTCTTTATGGAATAAGGCAAAGTCTACTCCCAGGCGATCTGCCATTGATGTCGCTCTAAGAAGCAAAGATATAATTAGATGATGAGATGTGCACTTGACTCATATTTCTTCGACTCGCCGTTTTGCACCGCCTGCATCTGGAGAAACGATCACAATCTTCGACAGATCGAAATTGTTCCGGATATACAATATCACGGATGGTTCTGCATAAAGCTTGACGCAAAAGTGCAATCTTGGGAACTGGTGACGTCACCCTGAAATGGAAAACTCACGCTATATAACAGCGTGTTCAGTGCCATGTCTGAGTATACCAGGCATGTATGCTTACTTGTCTACCGGAACATCAAAGAATCCTTGGATCTGTGATGCGTGCAAGTCCATTGTCTAATCCACAAATGTTAGGACGGGCCGCCCCGTAGGCAATGCAGGGAACGCCCCAGATGCGGCGCAAGAGATGAGACGACTTACGATGACATGATCGCAACCCGATTTTTGGAGCATGTTGGCCACTAGCTTGGCAGTTATCGGGGCTCTGCTCTTGTCTTTTTTATCTTGACGTGCGTAGGGGAAAAGGGGGACTACGGCTGTGATCCTTTTGGCGCTGGCGATTTTGCACGCATGAATCATAATGCATAGTTCCATTAAAGAGGTGTTAATTTGTCCGCAGCCGGTGTTGATGATGTAGACATCATCCTCCCTGACGGACTCTGCTATTCGAACGTTGGATTCGCCGATACCACTTTTTGTGACGTCTGCTTTAGCAATAGGGATGCCGAGGCTGATATATCAGGAGTAAAGAGTGAGAGAAGGAACGACAATCGCCCGAGCGGAAAATTTCACCGTCTTGCAATTATCTCAGCGAGCTCGGGGTGGCTCGTGCCTACGTGCTGCTCAGGAGGAGATCAAAGGAAGATGACGGGCAGCACGCACCAGTAAATATCTTGATCCCGTTACCGGTAAACATGATCCTCGAAGTCCATCTAGTAAACGGTAGTAGGCATACGTATGTACCAGGATACCGCAACGAACGTGGTCATTTTTCCTCTTACCAATCTAGGCAGCGGACTCTCACACGTGCATATACAGCGCTGAAATTCAACTGAACTGTTGGACCACAAAACGAACAACAACTGAGATTTTTGCAGTCGGGAAGGATCAACATTCTCACATTTGCTGCGTCTCTCCGAAGCTCTCACTCTGAATATCTTGGACGCTCGCAACACAGCTCCTGATAGCGGCTGATTGACAACTTGGAACTGCTCGTCGCTGATGCATGTTCTCGCAGCCCCATTAACGGCACTTATAGTCCCCGCCGGCTGTCATTCTTAGCATGCATCACTCACATAAACTCTGCGTCTGAGCCTCGCCTGCACCATGATTGTGTGCCTAGTGTATCTCCTTTTATCGTTCACCACTGCGCTAAGCGTCCCAGGCATGGTCAATCCACCCGCCGCTGTACCAGCGATTACAAATGATGCTGGCCCAGTCCATCGCGCGTCCAGACTCTCTCTTCTCAGGTTTCTCAGCCTCTTATATATCCCGTGCCTCCTTGTTATCCTGCTTCCCATCCCTCTTGTAATTGTTCACAAGTTTCGGCATCCTGGACTGATGGAAATTGGCGTTTCGATCATCCTGGTTCCATGCAATTGACTAATTGGGAGACGTTTATGAATCACAACAGGACTATTGAAGCGTGTTACCTCAATATCACTCTGAGCGTTCCCTGCAAGTGTGCCCGCTATCGGCGTAGACGCAAGATCTCATAAACACATCCAGGCGGCTATCAAGTTTGCTTTGAAGTTCAATATACGTCTCCACTGGGTATTACACACCGCTTTAAACATTATTTCTATAGCCTTGATTTTCTTGGTCGAAACACCACAAAAGGGTCTGGACGCACAACATGAAGAACATGACTGACCCCTCCGTTCTTTACGACAATGGTGTGCACGACTCGATTCTCGTTTTCGTAAAATCCTGACGGGTGATAATCACTACATAGATTCCACTTTCCAGGCGGGTGTGCAATGGCATGAAGCTTATGCAGCTGCGTCAACTTGAAACAGAGTCCTTGTTGGAGGGTTTAGCTGCAGTCTCGGAAACGCTTCTTCTGGATCTGTCTCTGGTGGCGGTGGACAGTCTTCTGGCTTCGAAATACGGCCTCGGTAAGCGCAACTTCTCACCAACGTCGAATTCCATTCAATATGAGTCGCAGGTGTTGACAGCGTTCTCCACCTGACCATCGTTACTGCTGACGGATCTCACCTCACCGTCAATGAATATACTAACAGAGGGCTCTCCGTGGAGGCGGAACCTGGGGAGTCTTGACCTCGGTCACATATCACAGCCATCCAGCCACTCCCTTGAGCTTGTTTCTTCATTGTCAGTAGAACTGAGTCGAATTATACCAACCCTAACACAACTCAGAACACCCTTACCGAACTCATCCGCATGACGCCCTTCAAGATGCTGCTCACCGTGATCAGCCCTAATACCACTTGGGAACAAGTTGAAACATTTAACCCGTTGTTCGACTATGCTTCAAGCCAAGCCAAAAGCCAGTGGACTTACGGTAAAAAGCTATACAGCACCATTCGACTCTTTCGACGCTGTCTATCAACAACTATTAGGACAAACATCTCAACTTCAAATTGGAAGCAATGACGAGCTGTCTTCGTGGCTACTACCACATCACAGCCGTCGGACCTCCAATCCCTCGCAACCCAGTTACTAATCGAACTCCCAAATCTCGGCTACTAGTACATCCATCCCTCTCTTCATCCACAAGCTCCATGCCATGCGCCTTCTTAACATACCATTTCTTCATAGCCTTGTCACAGGCAGAGCCGTCTCTCGCTCCGATCCGCGAATCAGCAGGCCTTAATCCAGTCTGGCGAAAATCCCTCGCATATGCCGTCATGACAATCAACTGGGCCGAAGGATCATCCTACGCTGATATTGGTGCCATCCGTGCGAATTTCAATCACAATATAGCTAAATTGAAAAGCATCGCTCCCAAATCTGGCGCTTATCTAAACGAGTTCCGATGCCGAAACCGGATTATAAGTGGTTAGATGGTTTCACCAAAGAACCTTATTGTCTGGGAATGGATAGGGTCAGATCATTGGGATGCGAGTCTCAGATGTCGCGTCGATTGAATTTACGATGACCTACGAAATAAAAATCCAAATTGATTGAATAGTAAATATCTGAAAAATAACAGGAGACGAGGTGCTTCATTGGTTGTCAGACAGTAGACTACACAACTACATCGAAAAAAAAGATAGCAAGCTAGCAAAAATGAGGGGTAAACCTAGACGTCAATGTGCGAGAGGTGGATTACAAGCTAAACCAATATATAACTTACCACCAGAGATGAGAAGGAAAGAGATAAAAATGCACGTAGCACTGAAAACTGAAGCACTTTGGACAAGAAAAGAGTGGAGGCGCGACAAGCGTAACGACTGTGTGAGAAGACAGAAAGGGGATAAGAGCTAGAGTAATAATGCTAAGTCGACAAAACAAGAAATGTTACAGTAGAGTACTGAATCGCCAAAAGTATATAAATCCAGAAAGAATATTATCTATGTTCGACAGTGTTTACAACTCCCACATGAGGAGTGATCATGCTGCGCTGGAGACCAATCGGGTTGTGGCTTGGCCCATTGGCATTGAGTATGGAGAGCAGCTGAGCATTACGAGTCGGTTGTGATAAATGCTGGAGAGGTGGAAGTTCGAGATGCGATGACATTGCAGGAGCAGATACTGGGGCCGATGCAAAAGATTGTGAGATAGGGAGATGCTGAGACGATATAAGTTGCATGGGAGGGGCTCTAGCAGGGAGATGGGAATGGTAGTGAGGCACTTGCATAGCCACTGGCGGCATGTAGGGAACAGGGGGAGGTGGGTAGTTCTGAAGTTGGGTGTGGTGAGAGTTTGATGGCTGAAAGTGTTGACGCTGCAACATTGGAGCTAGTTGGGTTTCACTCATGCTCTGGCGGACTCGACTGTGGACTTGATGCTGTGGCTGCATTTGTAACGCCAATTCACCGTGTCTAGGACGAACTTTGAATGGATCGTCGCCTACGACAGAGTACAGAGGAGGTAGCATTGTTGGAACTGATGGCACACGTGCAGGGGCGAAATTCGATATGGGTTCAGAGGAGTAGAGGACTGACTGTCCGAAAACAGGATGGGAAGCCTGAAGAGAAGGCACAGAGGTAGGAGGACGAGGGATTAATGTATGTCTGCCATTGGCATTCAAGATGTTCTGTACCGGATGTGATGTAGACTGCTGTTCTAATGTAGGTGTCATCCTTGCCGATTCATCTGCTACACTTTCTAACAGTGCCAATTGCTTCATTCTCTTGACGGCTGGCGTCACTTCCGCAGGTCGCGAAGTCGAAGACAAGGCAGACAGGCTTCGCTGATGTTTGGGTGACGAGGTAGTCACTGAAGATTGAGAAACAGATGGAGGTCTGTTCGCCAGCGAGTGTGACGCTGATGAGTGAATGACGCTAGGCGACAGTGCAGTATCTATGCGAACAGGATTATAAGGTGGTTTTGCCAATGAAGGTCCGGTAGTAGGCAGGAACTGAGTTGAATATCTATCCGAGACACGACGTGGAGCATGAGAAGACCAGTCAGGTGGGTCTGTAGGTTCCATCAAGGGGTGAGAACCGGTGGATGAAGCTGTTGCTGGTACAGGCGTCGTTGAGGCAGCCGGGGGTGGCTGTTTGGTTGATAGTTGAGAGAGGATGGGTTTAACATTGCCGCTACCCTTCTCAACAGCGGACATTGATAACGACTCCATGAGTCGAACGAGGTGAGCATCTGGCAAGTGCTTGAGTTCTAGCTGAGTGTCTGGAGTTGGATGATACGAGTTATCAGTCCTGGAATAGAGTCCATTTGATTGATTTGGAACGTAAGGCTCGTTAAGGCGGGGCTGACTGTATTGAGGAGACGGAGTTTGTAAAGCGACGTTGTCGGCATTTGAGGACTGGGAGCTGGATTCCTGCGTGATGCAATCAGGAATCGAATGCACATGAGGTGGGGATTCGAGACTGGAGTCAGCAGATTCATCTGGTTGGCAGACTCCATTTGTATAAGGTATTGCGTGTCGCGCTCGGCGTGCTTTGCGTTTCAATGATGAAGGCTTGCGATCTTGGATGAAGTTCTTCAATGGTCTGATAATGACTTAGACAAAAGTTAGAACAACAGGTGGGGCCAGACACTCACGCGATGAAAGGCGATATCAGGTAGAATTTTCCCGACATCGTTCCGCTCTTCTTCCAAGTGGGCAAGTCTGACAATTTGAACCAGTCGATTTTCTACCCTCACAGACAATCAGGCGACGATAAAGAGACGAGTAAATGTAGCCATACACTGATTTCCTTGCGGGTTCTGGTCTTGAAAGGATAGTCTTCTGGTACTCCGGGTACAATATATAATGAAATTTTCTGTTGTTTAATGGATAATTCAATGACATTTTCGGTATCGAGTTGACCGGTGAGATCATATCCGGTCTCTTCATATACCTGGGATGAATATTTGAGACGAATGCTCCACTCTAGAAATCAGACTTGTAGATTACTGACCTCCCTGATAGCGCATTTGTGGCGTTCCTCATCTTGGTTGATCTTCCCTTTCGGAAATCCCCATCCAGCCGATGATTTCCAACCCTTAACAAGGATGCACTGCACCTAGAGATCAGAATCACAGATGATACGATGTTGCAGATTCAGACCTTTTCCCAGGTATCGTTGAGCATGATCGCTCCGCATACAGGGACTCGTGTCTTGTACTGCATGAAGTTGTTGAATGCTATCTCGAAGTCGGAGCTCCACTGGTGCAAAACTGGACACGCATGGAAAAAAATTTGGGAGAACTTCTTGAGTGGTAGAGAGGGGAACTGAGGATTCCCTTCGCGAACAAAATCCTCGTAGAACCAATGTCTAAAGTCTCAGCCTGAGATATGCAAGAAATTCGAAACGAAAAGGAGACGAACGCCTGTTCAACCTGGAAGCATATTCGTTCAACTGAAGCGAGTTCTGAATCTGGAAGATTAAGGATGAAACGACTAGATCTCGAGGTTGAAAAGACCGTTTAGTTGCATGGCAGCGATAAAATCATACCTCGATAGATCCTCAAGAACATCTTCTAGAGAGGAATAGTTAGACGAGTTGTCAGCCGTTATCGTTGTCGGCGCAGCAGAGATTTCTGGTGACGATGAAGATGAAGAGGCCATTGCATGCGGTAAAGAATAACAGGAGAAGAGAACGAGCGAGCCACTGTAAGTAAAGTATGTATTAGAGTACTGTTTTGATCCTTTGCGTGAACGAGCGCGCCGCAATCAAAATATGCACAAACAACGCCACGTGACGGGTCCACCCTTTCCGACTCTGTAAGGAAGTCCCTGTTTAGAACTCCGACCACCACACAGAATGAGCGATTCGGTATAAGTACTTCGTTACATTCTTCGCTGATAACAGCGATAACAGTACGGATGCTGTCATCGCTCTTACTGAGGACAACAGACTCAACAAAACTGCTCTCACTCTTAGCCAACAGGGCGATCTTGAGGGGCGGAGCACCTGCATCTACAGAAATTAGAGGTCTCGGTGAAGGGGGCATACCTCTACTGCGCTTACTCGTAATGTGTTGGGAGAGCTTTATATTGAAATGGATAGGTTTGATGATACCGAGCGAGAATTAGTCAAAGCTATCGCTGTTCGCAATAGCGCTGGACCTCCCTTCGACGCCACCTGGAGAATTTAGGTTGAGTCTATGGGATGAGAGGTGACCTTGCAGAGGCACAGAACATACGGAACTCTACGTGTACGGAAAGTTTCCGCAATCAACATTCGATACAGGCGAATTTGCCTGTGGTTATTATTCTGTACGTGTTTTTTTTCTTTTTCGAAGGGGGGGTGGGCGGGGGAGGTTAAATACTATTGACAATACTCATCCTCTTACTCATAAAGTGTCCAGGACAGGTTTTCACCCGTATCCAAATGAAAAAATGTTTCAAGTGCACGGTAATTGTCACATCTACTATGTATTATTTGCCGCAAAATCTGATTTTTTTATGCAGAGCATCTACCATTGCTCCACGGATTGCCAGGTCTGTCTACTCTGCTCTGTATCTTTATACATCCTTCGTTGCCCAAGTTAGAAACAAAGATTGGAAGAGACAAAAAATATTGTCGCAAACTTGAGAATTGAGATACTCTATCCTTGTCTACCAGAATCACATGTAGCTACTGTACTACTATGTATTATTATTTTTTGCTATGGTACACTTCTTGCATCATTTAATTCGGACCAGGGAACCAAAAGCTCTTCTGCAAAACTGCTTACAAGGGAATTGCACACGACCAGTAAAGTACAATGAATGGTATGGTATAGTAATATATAAGTGCATATACATTCTGTCCGAGAATACTTGCCACAACTTCCATTCAGATCGACATCCGTGATGTATCAACATACCAATATCACGATAAACGTACGATTAATTGAAGCCCATGCGGCGGACGTACTCTTCCTCCTCTTCTCGCGTCAATCCATCAGTACCGCTCCAATTTGCCGAGCTTGTCCTCGCTCGGAAACGGCTATGTCGTGACTTGAACATATCTTCGATATGTAGCGGTTGAACGGCGCCGAAAATGTTGTCTGGGTTCACTGTGCTCATTGAATGCAGAGCATTGTGAAGATTGGGAGACTGAGCCCAATCTGGAGGGTCGAAGGTCTTCTTCCTGTCTTCGTCATCGGAGTCGGAGTATTCAGAGTCGATGTCGGGCAATTGGATGCTCTCGCTTTTGACAGGAGGAGGGTGCATTTGTGCTCTGGCTCGCGCGGCCATGTGTCCTTGAACGATCCGCGATGGCTGGGGATCATCCAGGGGGGTGGCAACAGCTTTGCCTTTGCCCTTCGCTGGCGTTGTCGTTTTAGTTACTGTTATCTCCGCGATAGTGACCTTAGCAGGCTTAGGGACAGCCTGCACTTGATCGGGTGCCTCGACAGTCGATTTTAGAATAGATTTCGGCGGATTATTGATAGCTGCACGAGCAGGTTGCAGTTCCTTCGTCTCTTGTGCCATCTTAGTATCAGGTCCTGCTTTGCGCTTTCCTGACGCTTCACCGTTGACCTATAGCGGAACGATTTTTCAGCAGTATCCGAAGTCGAGTATAAGGCAACATACCTTCTTCATGATATGAGCTTTAACTGATTTCTTGTCTGTATGCTCATCACGTTCTCTCTTCCGTTTGTCAACCTCATCCTTGGCCTTTCTTTCTTCTTCCAGTGCTCTTACCTTCTCATGTTCCTCCTTCTGATTGACCTGCTGGCGCAGGGTGTCCACCTCTTTCAATATCACTGCTTTCTTGTCTTCTGCCTTTTGCTTCACGTCAAGATGTAAGGATTTTTTGAAAACTGTGCAAAAACCATACATACTTGCTTAGCGGCTGCTGCAGAGTGGATATTCTTAGGCTGATCGGGAGTCTTGCCGTTCTTACTTGTGCTGAGAACGTTTGTGACGAATTTAGACGCTTGCTGGAATCGCTCCTGCAAAGATTCACTAGGGGAAAACAATTGGCTAACGATGCTCGGGTGAGTGTCGACTTGCTTCTGTATATATCATCAGTTGAAAGTCATACATTGAATCATATCATAAATATACCTTGACCAAATTGACGGTCATTTGTCCAGGTTCTAGTTCCACATCCTCTAGTTCAACATCGATATCCATGTCGTCAACAATGTCATCTTCATGTTCATTATGGGGGGCATTATCCTCAATTCCATCCGCATAGACCGTACCAGTGATTTCTGCCGTTGCATGAGGTAGGGGATCGTGCAGCTTGTTACTGTTGCTCTGGTTTTGGGTCGAGGACGTGTGGGTTTGGGTAGGAATAGTACTCCATGTCATTTCGTCCTCTTTCTCCGTAGGTGCACATGCAAGGGCGGTCCAAATATGATCCAACTCGCCAATCTTGTCCCCATCGTGCCAGCTATCATCCTCTTCCATCTCGTTGACACCTCTCATTCCTTGGTCCTGTGTTTCATAATCCACCACCGTATACTCAGTTTCCTGAGTTGTTGGCATCCAAACAGGCGGAGCATTGTCATTGTCGAACACACGATCCGACTGAATGCTAGCAGCTGAAGATTGTGCAGACAACGGGACAGGTCTCTGGAAGGAAGGTGACAGCCCAAGGTTTGTGGCCGCCATCTTCGGAGATATAGGTTTGGACAGAGAGGGCGCAACGAAAACTTTTGGCGGTGGTTTCATAAACACCGGTTTCGAAAGCAAAGACAGGCTGGACTTGGACTGGCGACTCTTCTGTGGAGAGACGGGATCGGTGACCATGGAGATATTGTCTGGAGTGACATTGCTCGTATGCCCTGATGGACCAGTAGGTGGTTGAAAGACTCTTTCATGTCCCTTCGATGATTCACGGTCTACAAACAGCTCTGATATGCTCAGCCTCTTTTCCGAATCACGGGAACAGGTTGAATCAGCTGAAACAATTGCTGGTTCAATGACTTCTTCGTCTTTGGGTGCTCTAGAAATTTCAGTAGCCAGTGATGTAGGGTCTGCATCAGAATCCATCTTTGCTTTCTCTGCGACTCGTGCCTCGGCCGTCGCGCGCGCTTCAGCGAGAGCTGCGGCAGCCATCCCTCCTAGTGATTTGCCCATACTCTTCAGCTTTCGTGCTCCGAATCCTTCAACAGTACGTTTGAGATGTTCCAACATGTCGCCATTTCTGTGGGTTTCGTCGGAGACTGGCATTGAGTGTGTCTCATCAGTAGTGGATCGATGATCCGAATTAGATTGTGTGTCATTTTCTGCGACCTTCAATAGTTTGCTCTGTCTGGTATTTGAATCCTCGAAAACAGCGTCAAACATCTCCGTACTCTTCCGTTTGGCGCGTCCTGCCGCAGCTGGGAGAGCTAGCGATATCAGCTCTGCACTGCCACCTTGATCTAGTGTGCTTGTCCTCTTCAGATTGGTTTCCAAGACTTTGACTTCTCTTGGCTCTCGAGCTTTGGACAGCCACGAAGTACGCTTCCCGAGTGTGCTCTGTGATGCGACAGAACCGGGTGTATCACGAACAATACTGGGGTTTGTTATAAATGTCTGAAGCTGGGGTGCACTCGCTTTACGCATAAGACCGGAACCCGGAATTTCATGTAGAGGAATCGTTACTTTGAATGTAGATGAGGGTGCCTGGACTGGTGGTTGTTGTGACGGAAGTGGAGCCGTCGTTGAATGAAGACCGAGAGAGGTCGTAGATGGAATCGCTGCTGTTAAAGGGGTATGATGGTCGACGGACTCCGTTTGGGGATCTGAAGGAGCTTCGAAGAAGTCAGGAATAATGGCACGAACAGTGCGCGCGGACGGTGGTGTTATTGATACAGTGATTGATGTCACATCGTCATTTGAACGCGTGTCCTCGCCCAGACTTCTCGGCACGGGTCTTGGAGATGAAGGCGGTTTCACTGGAACTGTAGACGGCATTGACCGCTGGATTTGCTCAGTGAATTCATCACCCTCTGCAATTACTGATAAGTCTTTCTGTTCCAAATTGACGGGGGGTAAATTCAACGATTCTGCCCTAGAAGTCTCAGGAAGCAGAGGGTGGATAGTGTCGGGGACTTCAGCTAATTCTAGTTCATGAGTTCTGAGACTGGAAATGTCTACTATCTTCGGCTTGGGAAGACTGTCTGATTGAGTTTGTCGAAACTCGTGTCCCGAATGGTAAGAGGTATTGCCGCTGCCTTTAACATCTAAAAGTGCTCGGTGGAAAGTGTTATTGGCTGGCGCGATATTCTCCTTCACATGGTCATCATTATCCTAGTGGATAATCAGCAGACGTACCAATTAACTAACAGGAACGTACATCGAGAAACAGAGTAGCATTAGACTTGAGTTTGCTAGCCGTTGCCACGAATTTTGTTTTCTTCGACGTGTTCTTCTTGCGACCTGGTGTTTTCACTAGCTCGATGATAGGTCTAAGACATATGCGAACAGTTACATGAGCAAAATGTAATAATATGGAAACTTCCTTACTGTGGTTTCGCCTGCGCGAGGATATTTCCGAGGTAGTCGTCGAGGAAATCAAACCCGTGCGTTTGTACTTGGGTTTCAAACCAGAGTTTCGCGGGATCGTTTGCCATAGAAGTGCGGATCGAATAGACCCAGGAGTTTGAGGTCGTAGGGGGTTGAGGGGCTGCCATGTCGAGCAACAAGAAGGCTCCGGTTCGGCTCTGGCGTCGATAACTTGAAGTTCAAAGGACGTCGCGCGTCCAGTCACATGATCCGGCAACGCCACCTTGATGCGCGTCACTTGCAGCGTCACAAACTTGAACTACAACTTGGAGTCGACGACGGTAAAATCGACTACACCGATGCGCATCGACTGCACGTAAAATTATCGTAACCCTAGAGCTATGGATTCATCTGACCTTCGCCACCGCACGTTACAACCTCCACCACAGCATCCCTCAAACACTCGTTCTTCTCCAACAAGCCCCCTTGTGAATGGTAGTCCTCCTAGCCCTAAACTCTTCCAACCGCGTTTGCCACCAAGGCCTGCTCATTATCTCACGGCTTCAGATGAGATTACCGGCGACAAACTCGCTCAAGACCCCTCCAGCTCGCAAGAGCTACTGCGTGCACCTGCCCCACCAAGGCATCCTTCCTTTTCACGACAGTCGAGCGAGTCTATTCTTCCTACTCATAGTTCTGAACATCGATCCGAGCCCACATTCGACGAATCCGATCCCCCATTATCTGTCTCTGATTCTACGTTACACGCTCCAGAGGGTCCCGACGTACATACGACTCCAGTCAACGTCCCTGTGTCTGAAAACAATCTGCCATCACTTGATCACTCTATGAGTTTTGAGTCTGCTTACGAGAAGTCACT
Organism: Sarcodon aspratus; assembly: GCA_003313825.1. Taxonomy (NCBI): domain Eukaryota; kingdom Fungi; phylum Basidiomycota; class Agaricomycetes; order Thelephorales; family Thelephoraceae; genus Sarcodon; species Sarcodon aspratus. The sequence continues at coordinate 31,403 of QLOR01001255.1, forward strand.
TTCAGAACGTGAGTTACGTGAGTTATACGATGACGAAGAAATTGACCGTTTCCTGAGCCTATTCTCCGCTGTGAGTTGTTTATAGATACTGTATCATCGGATTATTGATCTAATCTGCATCAGCATGTAAACGAGGTCAAACTGCAAGGTAACCTTGAAATCGGGGTTGAAATCCCTGTTGCGCACGAAGGCGCTGTTCTCGAGGGGCAGGAAGTCATGGAAGATGGAGAATGGACTCCCATCAATGGGTCAACGACGTCTCTGAACATTTCTCCGAAGGCTCCAAACAAGAATTCAAGTCTTTCAGAACAAATAGCATATGTAAAAATCACTTTCCGTAACTTACCTGAAATTTTTACCGATCACTCACTTCCAGAACTATGTTATTCCTTTTCTGCCTTCAGCACCTCCGCTACGACCCCCCTTCTCTTTAGGACGTCTTCGATTAACCACGCAGAGGCTCTACCTGGCACTAGAACCTTGCTATAGACTTGTCGTTTTGAATCTTATTTATCTTGCGACCTGGCAAGACAAAAATCTCAGCCTCAAATACTGCGCAGTGGGTGTTTAGCCCCATAGAGATAAGATGCGCAACTGACATGACTCAGGGTTTTTGGGTTCTGTGGTTTAATAACCTCTTGCTGCCATCATCGATACTCTATCTGTTGTATTCTCTGCTTCGTCAAAAAATGTATCCATATCCTACCCTCAAAGAACTACGGGAATATAGAGAACAAGTTGACAGGGCCAAGGAAGTTGGCGAAGAGCTTCAGACGCGGTTGACTGCTTCTTCACCCTTTGGTGTCCGGGAAGTGTGGCGAATGTATCAAATATACAATACAGCACGAAAAACAGCAGGAAAGCTCAGCAGAAAAGGAAAGGAACTCGAAGGAGAACCTTCCGGTGCCAAGGATGTGCCCGACGATGATACCTTGTTGGATGAAGCACGAGAGACTAAAAAGGAAGGCGATATGAAGGCGATGGCCCTCGAAGTTATAGCCGAATTGACCGATGGCTTGGAGAGATTGAAAAAGTGTGTTTTCGTTGTACTCAGCTCTACAAATGCTGACAAACATACATCTTCGTGATGAAGCATCTTCTTGTGGCGTCGACCTTCCACTTCAAATGCTTTTGCTTTCGTATGTGATTCATCTACTGAAATTGTTTCCATCATTCCCACTCGGCCTATATCTAGTGCCTTTTGATGACTTTTATCATGGTTCTCATGATTCCAACGAAGTACCTCGCAAAGATCTTCCTCTTCGTGGTAGGTGTTACTTTCTGGCATGTCCCACCCATTGTTATTGCGATCCCTCCCCAATATCGACGATGGTATGTTTCTGTTACTGTCCCCAGCTACACGAATGTTAACTTTTCTGTCTGTCTCAGTTTCATATCTTTGTTACAACAATCTCCGACAGATGCAGACTATGCGATGGAGCTGATTGCGCGGCGCATTGCTTCTGGTCAAGAAATAAAACCTCTCAGAAGAAACCGGCGCCCCGCCGCTACTAGTCCATCATTACGTGGAGATCCCTTTGAGTCGAACAAGACTGTTGATGAAGACAATGGTCCAGATCAAAAAACCAAGAAAAAATTTAAGAAGGGTGTAGGTATAGTTACAGCACTAGCTTCCGAAGGTGCTAAAATGGTTGGTGGCGAACAGGCAAGTTTGATTGCGTTGACCTATTATATCTTGACTAAATATCCCTCAAGTTTCTTCACAAGACTTTTACCCCGGACGATGTGAAGGGGGGAGTCGGTGAAACGCGTAGTAAGGGAGATTTAGTTCTTTAAAGCTTCAGAAATCTGAGCTCGCCTGCCTGCACAGCTTACCCTTGTCAATACAAGAAAGCGCTTGGCGCCATTACTTTAACGTCGACCACACTCTTCTTCACGACCTTAATGTCGTCTAGTGCAAAGGTCGTAATTCCTCTGGATCAAATTACTGGAATTAAGAAAGGGTTTTCGAAAACAATCTCTATTCAATTGCCAGGGGATGGGACACCTAAGATCGAACGATTTTTATGGGTGTACGAACGTGATGATTTATTTGCTAGGTTGGTGGGTACAGGTGGACGGAAATGGTTGAAGGTCTAAATTTGCTACAGTACGTCGTAAGTATCTAGGTGAGTTCTGTGTATCTACATAACGGACATCTATCTATTTGTTGCTTGACTGCGATGGTTCTCGTCACAACTTCAAACTCCGCGAATGTCAAACCCAGAATTACTATCTCATCAGTCTTTTTAAATAAAAGCTCGACTTCTGCTCCTCTTCTCTCCCCCGTCCTCCCTCTATATGTCTGCGGCTGTCCTATAGACTTGCCGGACGCCTCCCTCGTTTTTGTGTCTCAACGGCATCTTTCTACTTTTTCTGACAATCAGTCATGTTCTTTACACCAGACTTACTGTCGCGAAGAGACAGTGGATTTGGTCTCCTGTGGTAATTCTACCTTCTTCCTGTCGTTCTCCTATTACACTATTTTCACCAAGGTTGGCTGCTACTTTGGGATCTAAATCGTCGTTTAAGAAAATACCAAAGCGATCTGTTCTTACTGCTGATATCTCTCAATTATGTGGTCTTATTGCTGAACCCGAAGAGCCTTTGGCTCTTCGTCTATCTTCTAACCTTATGGTCGGTGTTGCCAGGTTCGCTATCTTTCTTGAAAAACCTACTACTTCTAACGTAGTCATGCAGAGTTTACAAAGGTCTGTGTCAATTCATGGCAGTTTGCAGTACGATGTCATACCTTATTTTGACGCCGCAGTCAAACATGAAATATTCCTCGCCGATGTCACAACCTGCTTCAATTCTCTTAAGAAAGCAATCTCAGAAATGAATATTGCCTCTGACTTACAGTTGCAGATGGGCCAGCCTAGTCTCCGGTAAGGTGACAGATTGCAGAACACCTTTTTTCTGTCAATAATCTAAATTTGATAGACCAGAAACGTTAACTTTGGGGGTGGATACCACGACGGCCCTGGCGCTCGATTTCGCAACCATGTTCATGGTACGCTTCTCTGTGCCTATCTTGTGCACTCCTTATTCACATTCCCGTAGGATTGGGATGACAATCCGACAGGTAAGAGACTATATCGATTACTTGCTGTATAAGAGAAGGTTGATTTCTCTCAAAGACAATTCCAAGGACCAGGACGATCAAGACTTTGATCCTACCAACAAAACATCGAAGCGAAAGAAAAAATCCAAGCCCATTCCCCCATCGGAAAACATCCGCACAAACCGACACATACTGAACGAAGACCTCAGCCATATCTTGTCAAACTCCTTCGACGCATCCTTCTCTGAAGCCAACTTGAACATTTCTGGTATTGATCTGTCATCGCAAAGTGCTGCCGTATTTGGTTTTGGAGATGATTTTTTTGGCGCTCACGATTTGGATCTTGGTGGCGATATTGGAGATGAATTGGCTCGAGAGCTTGGCGAAGGGTGGGGAGGAAATAATTCCATCGAGTGAGTCCCACAGCCAGCACTTGCATTTTTGCACGAACTTTGATTACTTCAGTCGGATGAACGTAGACCAGTCGATTCTGTTTGGTGACGACTTTGGGATGGATATTGGCCCTGGGGAAGATGTGTTTCCGCATATTGATCCAGTTGACGGAGGTGCACCTGCAGATAATGAAGGTCATGTTTCGAGGAAAAGGGTCAGCGTCACTGATATCTACTGTTGACGACGTACAAGCTCACCCCGTTTGCTAGCCATTTTCTGATTCAGACAAAGGTATGCATGATGAAATCCTCGACCATCAGCCATTTATTTCATCATGTAGAGAACCGTGAACCGCTTTTGAATGATCCACAGACGAACCCTTTGTCGCAATCCAGACAGGCGTCTATTGCCGTTCCAGAAACAGTCGTGAGCGTAGAGCCTGAAAGAGAAGTCAAGAAGACCCGCAAGAAGGACAAAGGAGGTACACTGCTTCTTGATGAAAGGACAGAGCTCACTGCAGACGAACTCAAGGCACGCCTTCAAAATGATCATGGGAGTTCTCAAAGTTAACCCTTCATAGGACTCTCGGGCCCAGTACATGGAAAGACAGAACCTTTTGCGATATGAACTAGATGCGAAGCGACGGGAACGTGACTGTGTACTTCTGGTGGAACAGATGCTATGGGCTATCCCTCATGATAGTAGGTAAACTGGCACCCATGCGCGCAACAGTATTTGATACGGATTCTTAGTCAAGGCACCGGAGATCATAGACTTCTGGCGACTGAATCTAAAGATCCAGATGGACGCAAGAATGGGAATGATTACTGCCAGAGTCCAAGGTATTTGACCTGAACAAGTAATTTCGTTGTCTGATTTTTGCGCAGGTGAACCTCCCAAGAAGCGCCCCAGAATACAAGAAGCCAAGACAACTATCATAGACGCAGACGTGAACCAAGACGCACAAGGGGATGCAGACATGTATATGGATTTCGGCAACGATTTTGGTCTGTCGTTTCATTCACTGAAGAAAGAACCTGATGCTTATCTTGCGGCTGCAGGCAACGACGAAAACAATAATCTAGAGTCCACAAGACTTCGTTCGTCTGAGGCATGCTCTACCTGGCCCGAATTATTTATCGGTGTTAATACGCTTGCTGTCAACTCAGGAACCAGGACAAGCTCGTCATAATTCGCGGCCACCGTCGTCGATTGGAAGTCATCTCAACATTCGTCCACGGGATGTTCCGCAAGAGTCTGCGATCATTGAATCTCAAAAAGGCACTCTATTCCCTTGGGATAATGCAGGCGCTAGTTCATCCTCTGGTTTTGCTTTCGAATTTGCAGGAGGGACGCCTATCGGAGGCGATGATGTCAGGATCGACGGAAGACGGGGCTCAAGAAGCCCTAGTCAACGGGAAGGCTCGGTCCTTGCTGCCTCGCCAGCACAATTCCGGGCAAGGAACGATCGATTGAGCCATGACGACTTTCAATTTCAACGTAATAATTCTGCACCTTCGTCGAGGACGTTTGCTAAAAGATTTGGTATAGTGCCTCCGGAAAATTCTGCGATCGAATCACAGCCGGAGACCAGTCTGCTTACCCTTGAACGAAATTCATTCAATTTTCTAGAGTAGGATTATTATCTCCTTGGAATGGCTATTGCTGAAACTTTCGTTAGATACGCCAAGATGCAACTGCAAACGTTACCCACTAATCACACTCTGACCTTCGACGACGTCGTTCCGAAAACTACAAGTACTCGTCATGTTGCGGCAGCCGCGTTCTACCATTGCCTAGGTGCGTGTGTCATACCATCAAGGTATGAGATGTCTTGTAATTTTACTGAGTTGACAGTCCTTGGTACCAAACACCTTGTGGGTCTTCGTCAAGACCAACCTTACGATAACCTCGGTATAGATATTAAATAAGTAATCCTCGGGTCTTCGCCAATGTTTTGTTATTGTTGTCCATCGTCGCTGATATGTTCCGGCCCGTGGCGGCTTCGTTCGAGAAAAAGTTTTCAAGTTACAAAGAGTTTGTAGGTTTTGATCTAATGGCAAAAAGATTAATCTGTGTCCTGATAAGAAGGATGCCAACACTCGAAAAGCTGGTCGCTACGAGAGCAGCAGATCGTTGCTGCATCGACGACAATCAATTCCGTTTTTTTTCCAAATGACTTTGTAGATAATCGATAACAAGGTTATTACATTTCTTGCGGGGGTTGTTCCGAATGCATCTACTATATTAGGCAACACAAAAAGACAGAAGAACAAGAAAACCAAATACTACTAAGGCAAAAGAATCTTTCATGCTCGGCGCTGGATCAAAGATCATTGGTCGTATTTGTCGCGCAGGGTTCAAAAATCAGGCCACAGCTCTCTCGGGGTCTTATTGTATTAAAGGACGCTGGGAATCGGACCATATGCCATTTTCAGACCCTTTAAATGTAAGACACCAACCGGGAAGAAACTTCAAAGTCATATCCGCTCAACGTCGCCCAGAACAGAAACATGTCTACCGTTGCGGCTCCACAGTTGCCCCAGAACCTCGCCACCATCGATTTGTCCGGATATGATGCCGAGCAGTCCAAGCTCATGGAGGAGCGATGTATCCTTGTAGATGAGCAGGATAACGCTTATGGATCTGGGGACAAGAAAACATGTACGTTCTGCTTTCAATTTGAAACACGAAAAGAAAGAAAGATTGTTTGAATTTTGTGTGGAAAGGCCACCTGATGGAGAATATCAATAATGGGCTCCTCCATCGCGCCTTCTCGGTCTTCATTTTCAGGCCCTCCGATGGCCAACTGCTGCTCCAACAGCGTGCATCTGAGAAGATAACGTTCCCAGACATGTGGACGAACACATGCTGTTCCCACCCGCTAGACGACTTCGTGGAGGAGAAGGTGGTGGAGGGACAACGGGGTGTCCGCGTTGCTGCCTCTCGCAAGCTTGAACATGAGCTGGGGATCCCACAGAGCCAGACGCCGATCGACGAGTTCCAGTATCTGACCCGGATCCACTACCTCGCGCCTTCAAATGGGCCATGGGGCGAACACGAAAGTACGTTCTATACCTATCCCTCTTTCCTCTTCACGCACGTTTTTTTTGTCTCTTTTTGGGAGCCCCCCACTGATGCTAACGTTATTATGTTAGTTGATTATATCCTCTTTATGACCGCTAATGTCTCCGTGGACCCGAATCTAAATGAAATCCGGGATTACAAGTACGTGAGTAAGGACGAGTTACAGGCTATGTTCGACGATCCAGGTAAGTCACTCTTTCTCCCTCTCTCCCTGTTTCCTACACATCCGATTACTCTCTAGCCAACTCCTTCACACCATGGTTCAAACTCATCGCCAGAGATTTCCTCTTTGGGTGGTGGGACGAGCTGATGGCACGCAAGGACAAACAAGGGAAAATCTACGCCAAAAGCCTTGCCGGTCTAGTAGACGGAAGTAAAGTAGTCAAAATGGTATGATCAGAAAGTCCCTATTGTACTTGTAACATGCTGTGCCCCCCTAGAGCGCTCCAAGAGCCCGGGCACCCACCATCTTGTTTGTTTTGAATTTGAATTTCACATTTTTTGATGTATTCCTCACATACCTTTGATTGGTGCCATTCAGCGTGTAAAGATATGTACCCCACATATGTATACCGATATTATGCTCCTTCTGCGATAATGCCAGCGCTGGGTCTCTCGATCATCACAATCCAAAATTCGTTTTTATGGCCGTGAAGAACCGGAAGAACCAATAACAGCCGATCAATCAATCACAAGGGAAAAGCGATATGATCCCATAATCACCGCCTTCTAAAAGAGCTATAACAACCTCCCATGTTATGCACCCTCGAAATAAAGGAGGGCACTATATCTTATCTGGCATGGCTAAGGAAGAAAGAAGGCCCACCAACATGGAATCGAAGACCCAGGAGTGCAGACTCATCTGTGTATGAAATGGTGCGAGAGCGGCAATAACACTTTCAACCGTAGTGACTGCAGCACAACGATACCCATCATTAATAAGGACGTCCCGCAGCACACCTCATACTTACTCAGTGACTAGAGAGAACTTGTCCACTTCGGAACAAGTTCAAGCAAGCACTCCTATCAAAAATGTGACAGAACTTCGATGCAACCATGCGTGCGTGTGCGTGCGCCTATGGTAGGAGGGTGCGAGGGGAGGAGGACGACGGACATAACACATACCCCAGATGCTGGCTTCCAGGCAGCGATGTGATCTCCCAATTAGCTCGCATCTCGACAGTGCCTCGCTCTCCTGTATAAAAAACGCACGTCTCGAGTATATCAATGACTTCCCTTGTGTCGTTTGAATAATCTCCCCCTCGCACGACGATGGAAGCTCAGCTCGATGACGATGGTAACCTTCCTCCTCAACGGGTCATGACACCTCGAGCTTTTGGTACCCCCAGACCTGCTCTCGTCGATCTCGCACAATCCTCTGCTACGTTGATGGCAGCCTCCTCCCAAACGAACCACTTCAATTCAGAGGCAGCATCTGCGTGGGGAGGCCACAATGCCACAGAATGGAGCCACAATCTTGACGTCAAGTGCGCGCTTCCATTCCCATCACGCGAACAACTTCAATCTCCATTCTCTTCTGCAGTAGACCGTCACCTTCGTCCACGATAACGGCCCAGAGATCATCTGTGTCTTCAGACGTATCGAGACTCATCCCTGTGCATAGTGTCCGAGCTGTCGATCTCGGCATTTCCTGGTGTGTATAATTTGCAAGGCGATACAGAGTTTTTTGCATGTGGACAGAATAATATACGATGCAGGAACCCCAGAGAATCGAATCGACAAGCTCTCACGCCAGCCGGACATTCAGAAGAGCAAGAATCGCCCCATAGCGCACCTTTACAACCTGGATTCACATCAGTCATACCAGCTAACAGGTCGAGAAACTCTGGACGCGAGGGCAGGAAGCAGCAGCAAGAGCATGATGGGAGAAAGGATTCATCTCGAAAGAAATCGAAGCGGAAGTTCTGTTTAATTCAGTAGCTAATGTATCGTTTTCATTCTTCCATAGGTTCAGCAGCACTACAACAACTTTGTTTCAGTAGCATGTGACAACGTATACAGAAATTATAGAAAGCGGAGAGGAGTACGCATCACGATATTGCACAAGTTCATATACCAAGCTGCCCTCGGCGTCGGAAAACCCACACCTCTCTCTTACTACTCAAACCGAAACTGAACGACTTCCTTGCAAGGGGTACGGATGCCTCAAGGACGTATCCTTTACGGTGGATGTATTGCAGTACCCATCCGATAAACAGGTGCCGATCAAGTGGGGGCGCTGCAAGCACAGGTTGGAATACGGTATATATAACCTGACGAAACTAAAAAAGCAACGCGGACGCACTTCCATGAACCCGATTACGTATCTCGAGCACGAGCAAGCCGCGATCAACCATCCTGTCCGAAGCGACCTGATAAGGGAAATACTGCTTCATATCAACAGCCAAGTTTCTAACAATTGTCTCTGGGGCTTCGATGAATGCAAGGCGTTTTTGAGACTTTGATATCGATAATATAAAAAAGTCGGCTGATTGGGTGTTGTATAGTTCCGGAGGAACGCGGGAGAATATTAAGGAGGGAGTAGAAAACTGCCGCCAAGGTTAATACTACTAGCGACACGAGGCAAATGGTAGCTTACTCGATTAGTGTCTGTTATAGTTGTGTAGCTGAAACCCTAATGCGAGATATCATGAAAAGAACGAAGACAGGAGAACGGGAACGAAGCCGCACCAACAAGGCTAATTGGGCAAATACGTTTCGGATTATTCGACGAGCACTGAAATGCGTAAGGCACGCATATCGGAGAATGATGACATACAAAAGCTCACGCAATGCCTTCATTTCCTGTACTAGGTGCAGTCCAAGGGGAGCCGTGAAACAGGACATGCCATTTGTGATGTCGAGTCTCCTATCAAATAATGGGCCCAAGTTGTGACCGTTGTGGATGCAACATACCATTTCATCATGTCCATCGGGCCACATAAGCAACACGGCTTCGGCTAGTTTCCCTAATGCTGGCTCTTCAACTAGATTTGTGACACACAACTCATTATCACGTCTGAATGAAACGAATATATGATCTGTTGGTGACGTGAGATACGGCGATAATAAGGTAAACCGCGAATAAGGAAATACCTGGTATGAACATTACTCTCGAATTTGTTCTCTGGCGGGATATAGACCGTTCCTCCCTTCGACTGGTAATCGAATTGGCTGGCCTAAGGCCATCTTGTTGTTCGCGCCCGCGACGCTTTTCTTCATCGCGTCTAGAGTGAGATGTATGTCTGCTTGCAGGGACACCGTGATCACCACGAGAGCGCTTCATGGCACTTTTGAGACCTTGAGGATCATTGTGACCGGTAGTGTTAGTGTTGCGAGAAATCTTCTTGGGCCTTGGTATCGGGGTATGGCCGGCGGGACCTTGTTGTATGCCAGGAAAGGGCACCTGCGTTTGCTGAAAGTCGGGAGAATATACAGGTTGAGTGTATTGGGCATAGTTGTAAGGATGAGCGTAGGTTTGTTGATATGCCATTGGGTGGGTAGAAGGTGAGAATAAGACGAATATAAGTCTGCAGATATAACAAGAGCAACGTGTATCTGACCAATCAGAAGCCGACGACTTCAAGGGGTTTTACAGGAATACTTATTGTTGGCAGAGACAGAAACGGGAGCACAATAAGCTGAGGGATTTTGTTGCTCGAGAACACGGTTTGCGACGGAGCAGGCATGATCTAGTGAAGGTACTGTGTGTGTGTCGCCTCCGAGCCTCAGCCAGTCCTCCTACTTTCTTGACATTTGCTTTGACCCCAACCACTGGAACCCCACGTGATGACCCACTCACCTAATTCTTCACCTCCGATTCTTTCGTTCCTTCTCCAACTCCTCGTCGTACGACTTCACATACATCAGCCTTCTCTTCCGCTCCCCAAGACGTCATGGCCTCCACTTTTACCGCTTGGCTGCGTTCACCAGCTGCCCGGGAATATTTCTTCAGTATGTCACCGTTGCTTTCCATCAGACCATCCGTTTTATTCTTACCTGTCTTGCTAGGCACTCATTTCTGGGGACCTGTTAGTTCGACCACCTGCTGCTGAATCTAGCGTCCCACTCACGCCCCACAGGTAGCCAACTGGGGATTACCTCTGGCTGCTTTAGCCGACTTATCCAAAGACGAAGAAGTCATATCGGGCCCAATGACCTCCGCTCTTGCCTCGTACTCGTGAGCCTCGTGCATGTGATATAACCTTTGCTGCTGTTTACTCAGTATCTTTGCAGAATGGTATTCATGCGTTTTGGTCAGTTAAGTTTGATGCTGCGATATCTCCCGTAATTGATCTTTCAAATTCCACACAGCATGGCGGGTACAGCCGCGAAATTATCTGTTGTTTGCATGCCATGCTACAAATGCTACGGCGCAGTCGGTGCAGGGAGCGAGGTTTATCAACTACTGGTACATGGGCGGGAAAGAGAACAGAACTCCGGTAGAATCTCCAGCCCCCAGTGAAAAGTAGATACATACCTAACTCTTAAATATATACACCTGCATTTGAATTCTGCCTCGAGTCAAGATTTGACTTGCCCCGGCGGCCCATGTGAATTTGACATGGTCGAGATGCATGCAGCCACGCTCGCCTTCGACTCATGCCCTTCTGAACTCTAATCACTGCGCCAGTATCCCTCCTAGTTTTCCTCTTAACTATCTGTGCGCCGAGGATTGTGGCGATGATAACTCATAGTCGCCAGCAGTCAGATGGTTTCATGCCAAGGAAGGAATTCATCAAACAGTCGTCACATTCACTGTCCTCGTTTGCTCTGCTCACCCTCACTGCTTCCTCTTTTATCCGCCTGTACTCCTTCCCTCCTCTTGTCGTCTCATCTCTGCGGCGTTACCTTTACCAGCACAAGTTTGCTAACGAATATAGAGAGGACGTCGTCGACAACTATTGCGAATTCACCGTACAAGGCAAACCATGGCAGAACTCCAAATCAATTACCACGGAACGGTTACTCGTAAATATTCTTGCTGTCATACTCCAGTGTGGATATAGCTTCTTGTCTACTCTCGATTATGGGAGAGATCAAGACGACCGCATTGCCATGGCTTTTTCGAAGACCGTTCAGCCCTCCGCAAATGCAACAGGACCTAGTAGCTCCCACCCGACTATACCTACCAGTTTTATCACAGCACCTCTCAATCAATCAACCTCTACATTACCGTCAAGTTTTACGGTACCGTTTGCTATATCCTTTACATCTGCAACCACCCTTCGTGTGATATCTCCGCCCCTCCAATCCACCCCTGCTATTCTGGGAGCCGTTCGTGAATCATGGCCCCGCGGCGTAGTATCTGAGAAAAAGGTCGGCGATGCTTGTTACGAATTCAAATTGAAAGGTTATCGATGTATGTATCTGCTTACCTTATACAACCCAATGAATACCACTCAATTCTCGATCAACTTTTCACCGTCTGTTTCTAGGGTTTCAAGAAGATACCTTTTCCACTGATTCTATGCAGTATATACTCCGCCTTCTTCAATCTCTGGACTCGCACTCCTTTAGCCTTCTGGCATCTTTGACCCTGTCAAATCGTTCCCGAGTCAAGGATCTTTGGATATTCACAGGGATCTCCGATAACCCACACCAGGATCTTAGGTTAACCTCAGATCTTGAGTTGCCTGTTTCGCCTCCGGAAACGCCTAGGACATCTGAACTTCGAGGTCAAAAACCGCCACTGTTAACCAAGAAAAAACCTCTTGTAGGTAGTCCAGAAGGGTCAATGCAAGAGCATAAGAAAATGGCCACCGCACCTGCACTATATAGCCAGGATCCTGGGTCATCGCTTAGTGGACATCCCACAAGAGCTGCCACGGATGGGGATGTGTCTCGTTCGATAACGCCATCCCATCCTCACGATGTTGGAATGTTACGGAAACCTGCGCCTCGCACACAAGCTCCCAACCCAATCCCAGATGCTTTACCTCTCCCTCGTCACAATGGAACAGAGCGAGTCACTTTACCGAGTACAGTCGGAAGCCTGTTCAATATGACTGGTGTAGGGGCTGGTGCTGCTGCCGTACTTGCTGGTACAAAGCCAAATGTACAATTCCCCCTTCCAGAATCTAACGGACCGCCTAATGATGAACACGCTGTATGTGTCATGGAAGAACCTTCACCTCATCCACAGACCCATGAAATTCTATCCCCTGTTCCGGTCTTTGCTGTTCGCAAGCCGAGTCCATTGTTCCCGTCTTCTTCCGTAGTCGAAGAGCACATGTCTTCCGGCACCTCGACGTCGAATTTCCATACGCCGCCTGATACAGCTCAGTATCTCGAAGTACCTGCGCAAACTGATTCGGGGGCATCGTCACCAAAGCACTGGACACCTCCGGTCGACCAACCGCGCACGCCTTCTCCTCCGCCAGCTTCTCCTACACCCCCTCCGTTCGGCCGTTATGGTCGGATCGTCAATGCAACTCCTACCAGCAGCACATTATTAGGGCAAAATGCTTTCCGCGTGGCCAGCGGAGAACAAGAGGAGATAGCGGGATTCAGAGACTCGGCCTTTACTACGGGAAGTGATTGGAGGAGCTGCGAGATACCTATTAAATGGACGGGGCAAACGCCTGAGCCGAAGAGAATACCGTCACCAAGTCCTCCCCTTCCTGGAGCCTGGGCCCCTTCGCCAGTGGAAGAGAAGGAGGAGGGGGAAGGCGCGTTGGATGGTAACCATGGAGGAGAGAAGACACCTGATAAACGAGACGCCGACATCCCGATTAAATCCCCCGAGCTTGTGACGCAGCAGGTAGAAACTAGGAAGAGCGAAACAGGAGTGGTTGGTGTCATGGCGGAAGAAAAGCTTGATGTGGAAAAGGAAAAATTGGATAAACCGAATAGAGCAAGTGAAGGGTGGGTGATGGTGAACGTCGAAGTGCGCGCGTCTCCCCCAGTATCATCAGAAGGTCACACAAGCGCAAGCACGGGGCAGCTGCATGCATCAGGTTCATCTGGTCTTCCAATAGTACATTCAACAATGAAAGAACGCGATTCTGCCGAGGACGGAGAAACTATGAATCCACAAAATCCCGAGGCGCCCAAAGCCACGACTGTTCCCCCGGCAAAGAGTATCGTGATAGACACCACTGCGGCTGCAGAAGTGAAGGACAAGTCGACCACGCCGAGCTCCTCGGCTGCAGACACACGGCCCGCGTTCAAGCGCATTCTGTCCCTTTCTAAAAAGGAGAAAGAGGACAAGCCCAAGGAAAAAGGCAGCTTGCGACAGCGGTTAAAGAAGCTTGGCTCATCTGCCAAAAGTGACGACAAAAAGACTTGAACGATTTGGATTATACTAGGGTTTGATATTTCCTTTGAGTTAATCAAACAACTCCTGGACTTAAACCATGACGGACTTTTTTCTCTCTCCCTGGAGTGGTATACGAACATTTTCTAACCGTTCCTTCGTTAATGCTTTTGATATGGATAAAGACCGCAACGCACACTTGCTAACCGTTTTTTGCTTGTCCAGATACATTCCTCTTTTTCTTCTTATTAATTGTTTCCTCTGCTACCTTACAATCAGTTTACCGGTGGAACGTCGCTCATTAACGCCATTGCCAGGGCATTTATATTTATCGGAGGCTTGTAATTTATATCCTGTGTACACAATATATCTGATTCGGAGAGGCGTAGATATATCTCACAAGGCAGTGCACTATCAAATAATGACGTACAACATTCTGTCCGAGAGGTGTTATGTACAAGCGACAAAACAATCAGCGTCATCCAGTAGCAGTACGCCATACCGAGAAAGTTCCCCATATTGCCATAGCAGAGGCGACCACGAAGAGCGCAGCGTCCCGTATCTCACACCGGCCAGACATCGCAATCTTGGCGCCAACCGGCCCAATCACACAGAGCACAAAAGCGTTGAATGCGCCGAGGAAGCCCATCATGGAGCTAAACTCTGGAATAATGATGGACACGCCCACCGCAAGCAACGTGAGGACGACCCGCTCGATGGCGATCCCGGCTTTTCTAAACACAACGTTTCTGTATTTGGGTGCGCACGCGACTCCGGGGGTGGACGGAGACAGATCGTCTTCAGACAAAGTAGGCGGAGGGGCGTTGTCAAGCCCGAGAATGGTTTCAAGGGTGGCATTCAATGGCCTCGTTGCCAGGCCGAATTTAGATCTGTGTCAATCTCGTTAGCTCAGTCAGGGTCCACAGATAATAAGGGTAGAACATACAGGGGAGAAATGACAAGTAACCACAGTGCAGATTTGTTCAGAGCCGCATTATAGCCAGGCACATTAAGCAGGTTTCGACTGAATTCTTCAGACACGTTATTTCCGAACATGCAATAGCCTGCAATTCCAATTACGGCATATATGACGGTAGCAACAATCTTTTGACAAATAGGTTAGACTTGAGTTGACGTGAAAACGAGGTAGGTTACGCAACGAATGCAAGGTCTATCATTTGGTCGAACTGCGCAGGGTTGACCATGTCTCGCGCAAGACTTGGTATAACAGCGTGTCCGGAGAACTGTGATGTAAAAGAAATGAGCACGGATGATCACCCTATCGCAAGTATGAAACCCTCACTCCTGCCATGAACAAACCAAACGACATCCCAAGTTTAGTAGCGGATCCCACGCCAAAATTTGTCGGAGCAGGTTCCCAGAGACTTCCTGGGGCTTCTTTCTACAAATAACCCAAGAACAGATCAGAAACCCTCTCTTATCATCCGAAAGGACTCCCAACGAATCACGTACTTTATAAAATCCATCAAACAAGACGACGGCTATGAGAAGGACAGACGACATGATACCCAATAAGGAGGATACAGAAAGCAACGAAAGCGGTAAAAAAACAGTAGGGACAAATCTGGCAGATCGTCACATTAGCACCAGATGCCAGAAACCCATCCGCATGCGAAACGAAACACTCACACAAAAAGTCCAATAACCTTGTAGAAATTCGCAGAGTGTGAGGGAAAGATGGTTTCTAAAGAATCCGCGTACAGAGTGACGAGAGCGACGGAAACGGTGAATAACTCTAAACAGAATAATAAACTGATAACAGGAGTCGACCTGGCTCCAAACGCTTTTCGTCCAATGTCAGCGTAGGAACGCAGGCGTGGATCAGTTAAGATGAAATGAGCCAATATTTTTGCGCTATAGGACAACATGAACATTAATATGACACAACAAGTCTGGGCACGGAAGAAAACGCACGTATAACAAGTGATAAACCCATAAAAGATGATGAGAATAGTTCCACAAATCCAACCAGCATACGCAAACGCGAGAGGTTCAGACAACATCCCGATGCCCAAGAGAATGGCGATAGAATTAAACAGCTTTCAAATTTAAATCAATACCAACTCGTGTTGAACGCAGATCGTGAATTACTACCTACCGTTTGACCAAAAGTGCTCTTCCCACCAAACTCATGTTCAACCGTCAAGGTTGGTTTTTTAAGAGAATCAGACACAGAGTGCAGACTATCTTTTCTGACGACGAGAGGAGCTTTTTGTCTTCGTCCTTGAGCAACTTCGTACACTCTAGGTGACGGAGCAGAGTACGAGATCGACTTGCGAAGCAATGGAGTAACCTCACGAGTAAGGGGAGGAGGTGGAACCCGGCGAGACGTCTGATGCAAGAGCGTGAATCGCTGAGTCTGAGTGGGCGTCATGGTGTCTTCGTTGTCCCAGTCCAGGTTGTTAACGAAACCATCTGAGGGCACAACTGCACGATCGGAACCAGGGACATCCAGTTCGTCATCCTCGTCAAGTTCGATTGGTAGGATGCACGCTTCTGGGTCCGCATCTCGAACACTACTGGCCTCAGACGAACCAGACGTCGATACATTGGAATGCGACAAAAAATATTGGGAGCGGCGATCTAGACAAACTGTCAGATTTATCATACAAAAGACATCAGAGTACACCTACAAGATGCTAAAGCGTCCCGGACGTTGAGGCTGGCAGACGGGGTACCAAATGCAAAATAGGTAGGTAGGGACGTCATGGCAAAGTCGTGATAATCGTAAGATGCCTAACCCTTCTCGATGGGGGGAGGAGAAAAGGAAGGGGAGATTTTACGGGATAACGAATGTGTGGAGACGAAATATAAAGAAACTTTCCAACATTTTTGCCACAAGAAAAAGTTTTTCAAAAGCAAGACCCGACCCGGGCTAGGACAGAAATTTCAGGCAACGTGATGCATCGATGATGCTTGATGAATCACCCGGCTGCACACGGCCCTCTTATCGAATTACCACTTACATACGGTACATCAGGTTAAATATCGCCATGCCCCACTGCCTCACCACCACCCACCAATTCAGAAGGTAGACACAGACGAGTTTTGCATTTGCATTTCTGAAATACAATCTTCTAAACTTTGTAATCGCTGGTCAACACAGGCGGCTCGTCGGGAACACAACGGGAAAAGGAAAAACAAACATACATCTTCTTGATCTGGTCTGCAGCAGCCATACACCGGAGAAATTCATCTTCCGCAGGCTCCCGGCTCGAATGCCTCGCCAGCTGGATCCCACTATCATAATAATGTAAAGCAGACAATCCTATGTCGTCCTTCGGTAACAAGGGCGCTATGAATCGGAAATGATGGGTCATGCGTGTATGTGGTCGGGTATCCGGATGTCTAGGTATTACTTCATGTGCTAATTTATCTTTATTGTTCGCTCGCATCAGCATCCAATGTGAAAAACCGGAGACATTTGTAGCAAAACACTTGCCTATTTCTGTAATCGTATCCAGCATCCTCTTCCGAAACTGTATATCCTCATACTTGGATCCTGCATCGTAGGGAGCATTTGTCAGAATCATTAGCTCAGGTGACTCCCCTCTCCTGGGAGAGCACAACGGTACGCACCAGGTGCTCCCCACCCTTCTTGGAATCCATCTTTTGGCAGTGCCTCGTAAGTAATCAAGCAAGCACGAGCATATTCTTGCGTTATATAAAGATGGACCGACTGAATGAATACAGTAAATCAGCGGCTTGCTAGAATACAAACACAAAGAAGAAAAGCCAAAAGCTCCGTGACGCACATCTGGCACATCGCCTTTCCCAAGTGTCTTGTAGGACTTTGATATCCCCTGCAGCCTACGATGTACTGCAATCCGACGTCTTAAACAGAATGCAATAGACACCACCAGCTGTGAATAGTCAAGTTAGCGGCACCCTACAAATCGTAAAACTGAAAGATAGAGACCACAATGGTGTATGAGACTCCTATGACCACAGTGTTCCAATTAGCCTCAAGACTCTGGTTCTTCGAAGTGCGGACGGCTTGGGAAAGAAGCAGTATACATGACAGACAGAGGAGGCAGACAGTGATTAACACAAGGAGGATGTAGCCTAAACTTGAGGATAGACGTGATAGTCCTCGCCAGAGCATCGCCAGGCGCTTCCCGCGGACCCATGCCGTACATACAGGTTTTCCTTTTTACAATCATGGTTCAATCACTGCATCTTACTTTGCGTCGCGAGGACGTGCTGAAAATCTTGTGTCCATGGAGCAGCTGGGCTCTCAGTCTTAACTGCAAAGTCTGAAATAAACATCGCGGCTCGCTGCTGTTTCCATGCAATCACCACTGCGGTTTATGAAAGCCCGAACTACGGGCCTCACAAGTTCTCCGTTCGCTGGGTCGCATACACTGTGCACGTTCCACAAACGTTATCTTTCAGCGGCTCAACGAATAGCACCGTTGGCGTATCTATGACCATTCCAGGGAGAAACATAACATCTTTTCACATCGTATCGCCAGCAGGAACTTCCGAGCGGTTTATCCTGTTATCGACCCATATCGTGACGATAGTGGAGACGGCGGACCTTCCAACAGAACTCACTGAACATTTAGATCATTCCAATGCTGACGCATTAACATGAACATGCTACATGACATGTCGACTGCGCGGACAAAATCTCAGAGTCTTTCACCCGGGGTCAATACAGAAGTCGCCACTGTTCGCAAGCAGTAGGCATCATGCATATAATACTTCGATGGAACTGTACAGGATGGAGTGCTACAGATTTCTCTCAGCAGAGCACGACAGGAAAGTGAAGGTGAAGATCATTACAGCGGGGTCGGAAAGCCACAAGCGATATCATTTATTTTATGACAGCGAGTGAAAGGAATCCAGGAGTGTCGTATGAAGCCGACCAAGGCCTCTCAGAAGTGAGGTGAATGACTTAGTCTCGTGACCAGTCCAGTCTATCAACTTGAAATTCTGAATGACTCTGGTCCACGATGATCCTACAAATCATGCCCCCCTACCCCGCCCCCCTGCTGGTAATCCTAGCACAAGTTGACCCGACAATGAGACTGGGTGAGCCACTGGTATGGACCTCCATTCGAAGGGGAGCAAGAAGGTAGGGATGAGAAATCAAGTGTACTGGCGTGCCGCGTTCTGGGGCGAACACTGTCACTATATAGTCTCCCGTAGGCAGACCTATAAATTCTTGTCTTGTTGATAGTTGTTCATTATTCTTGCATCGCATCGCGGCGGCCTCGACTGGCTGACGTTCACATGCACCCAGATCTACTGAAATATTCTGTTCTGTATTGCTAATACCCGCAAACAATGCTATATGCACCAGGATATAGTGGAGATGAAAGGACGTTCAACTTCACCAGTGTGGTGATTTCACCAAACACCCCACTCTAGATTACTATCATCGGTAAGTATTCCTGAATACAGAGTCATTCACATTAGACGTTGGCACGAGGAAATCAACTGGTCGCCGCGCCTTCGCAAGTGATCTTGAATACATACGAATTTTGTGTAGACTATACTAGCCATGTGTATCCCAAATAGACATATTGAGAAACGGGCTTGAAAATTCAAAATCTGCTGTCCTCCTACCACATTTAACTTCAAACTAGATCTTTCCTTGTTGTGTGGTGATTTAGACCTGGTAACCCACTCGGCCACCCGTCCTGGTTGCAGAGAAAAAGGCTTGAAAGCCTCGAAACGAAGGGAGAATGCTCTGAAATTTGGGAAGCATGCTTAGAAATGAAAGGCTGCAAGCCTGGGGGGACACTATGGCAGGGGGGTGAAGATGAATTTTGGCTTGAATCCGAAGGCGTAGACGGCGTTGTGGGTATGTTTGGAGGGGTTGCTGTCAAGGATTGGGATATCTGTGAAGTTGTGACTAGAGACAGACGTGAGGATGATTGTGGGGTTGTGGCCGGGGACGGGGGTGGGGACTTGAATCCAGTCATGGGCGGAGAGGGAGATGGGGGTGAAGATGAGGGTGAGGGTTTATGTGGAGACAAAGGCGGAGACGGAGGCAAAGGCGGAGATGGAGGCAAATGTGGGGACGAAGACGAAGACGCAACCGGGGCTGAAGTGGAAGACGAGAGCACATTCGATTGTTTGGTGGTATCTATCCGTTGGACTCTAGCACTTGTAACCTTTGAATTTGACAAAGGCGAGCCGGGGCCAAAATAGCCAGGGGGAGGGGGACTGGTAGATACCAC
>QLOR01001262.1:0-32977 GCA_003313825.1 Sarcodon aspratus
GTCACCCATGCATCTAGTAGAGGCCGCCAGGGACGGCACAGCACGATGGTTATTCTAATTGGCAAGATATTCTAGGAGGGAGTTGGAGAGCTATGAAAATAAGGCGCAGTGACGCAAAAGACTACTGCTACGCTAACGGATACAGGGACAGACAAAATAGGAACATCTAGTAGGAAGATAGTTTTGTGTATTAATAATAGAATGCAAGGTTAACGAAATTATTGAGCGGCATAGACACCGCCATAAGTATTTGCTGACCATTGACCAGACGGAGGGCCCCCCATGTACATAAACTGTTGCTGGTGAGGATACGAATAGCCGCCAGTATGATTTGTCTGCTGGGGCTGTTGATAGCCAGGCATTGCGGCCGACTGGCCTGCGAACTGGGCTCCTGACTGAGACGATGAACCGCCTCCGAGGATCGCAGTGACTAGATCAGGATTTAAAACGACGGCACCGACGAGAAGCGCATCCGTTGACGAACTCGTCGGGAAGATCAGAATGCCTGGGCCACGTGGCCTGCTTTGGCTGAATGGCGAGAACGCCACCTGGAAAATCGCGAAAACGCGTGAGAAAAACACACTCCACCTTGTGGACACTTGGGGGGGGGGGGGGAGACACTGACCATTTGATTTTGAGTCAGCGACCGTGAGAGAGACTGAAAATCTCTTTGATTTGCGGTGTGTGCAGTTGCGTCAGTCAGTCTATCTGGCATGAACGCGCACAGAGGCACCGAATTTCGTCGAAGCCATTCAGATAAATCACGTGCGGGCAACTGAGCGCGCGCGAATTGTAGATAAAGTTGTGCATTCCACAAATCAACACGTCTATGATCGTCAAGAAATGCCGTCAGTAACCAATACATCGATGCTCATGTGCAACCTACATGTCGCCCTCGGTCTCTGCTGCAGTCACGAACGTTTCTTGCGGGCCGGTACTCCTCGATTGCGAGGACTGGGGATACACGAACGAGCCTCGCCACGGCCGAGTCAGCGACGTCTGGCCAGTAGGCGGCACCATGAAGGGATGAGCATTGGTAGGGACGCGGTAGGCCATTTTGCAAGGGAGAGAAAGTAGGGGTGGTTGGATGCTGACCATGACAGAGAGATCGACTTTTTATCCTCCCATCCTGGTGGCGATGTCATTTTCGGAAATTTGTCCAAATACCATGCTCCAGACGACAATCTGTGTTACCGTTGCGGAAAGACCGGAAGAACCCTCGGGGAGGAATGGAGAAAATTTGCTGGAAACAAATCCAAATTTTCGCAAGGGTCAAGTGAGTGTGTGTATATACATGTCAATACAGTACTTTACGGGTCGAAAGAGACGCCACGGCTGCCTGGAACTCAGTAGCGCAACCCCGCCATACCGCCGGGCGAGCTGTGCAAATCGTTTTCCCAGTGTTGGGAATAATCTTTCCTCATACATTTTAAACAATTTTACGTGTAAATGTTGTCAACTCGTATCCAAGTTTCAGTTTACAGCCAGTACCCTCGCTTGAAATACAGGTCTTTTGCATATGAAACTACCTTTCCCAAACAAAACCGTGTCCGCGGCGGAAACCTGATTGTGTTTCTCGGCGATGGGCTGGACGGGAGAACGTTCAGGGTCAGAGCTTCGAATTCTTTCAAGCGCCCTTAGGACTAACGACTCACTGGCACAGTTCGCCCGACGCCGCAAACACCCGTCCACTGAACAACCCTTTGCATGTTCGCACCAAGTGAAACAAGGCACTAGAAAGTAGGGTCGTTTGAGTTTATATCTTCAAACGTTCGAGCGATGGACATACCGCACTACTTGCCTGTATGTGCAATAGTACATATGACACCTGAAATGTAAACGTTCCGGCGGCGTGGCGGCCGCAGACCCTTGAAAAGATATTCACATTCATGGAGCTACCCAGTTGACTGCCAGCTCACAGTGTCCTTCGGCTAGTCTGCCTCACTCGTCAACGACTTCAAATCAGAAGATACACCGTCGTCAAGTTCGTCGAATCGTTTATTTATGGTGTTTCATGGCGAGACCCACAACTAAAGTCCTGCCTTTTAGAAATGTGCGGTCTCTCCGATCACGGTTTAGGCCCGGTGGTGCCTTGTTGACACATCTCCGACGACGCAGCCTCGAAGAATGTGCCAACGGCTTCGAAGAATTGGCTCGAAAAATACCAAAAAATGGGATGTTTATAAAGACATTATCCCAGGATTTTACTACGCTCCAGCCGTAATATTAAAGACATTGGATCACATCTCGGATTGAATTCAGCAATAGAAGCTCAATGAAAGGACAAAATCCGAACCTTTCAACTCCCTCCCCGAAGTCCTGGGCCAAGGTTTCCTGCTGCTGCTCGGAACGGAAATAGGAATACTTCTAATTATTATAACATTGGGTCAACTACTCAAACTCCCTTAAAGATATTTGTCACACCGTAGCTTATTACGGCAGGAAATCATTATCGCTGGCGGCATGAGATAGAATAGATTTACTCCTCTGTTGTTAGGCCTTGTATCCAAGGCTGTTGGTTGTAACAGATAGAATTAAAAAAAAAAAACCCTACGCAACAACGTCGATAAGGAAAAAGAAAATAATTGTCCTGCAAACGTTGGCGAGATAGCAAAAGTCCGACGAGCGATAGCGAATATTCGGATTACGGCCGTAAACGATCGGACCCGACCGATTGCAAATAATTGTGGATGATCGAGGGATCGCGATCAGCGAAATCGTTCCAAGATTTAACATTCAATTGCCAGTTTTGTCCTCGCCGGAACGGCCGATGCCCAGTAACGAAACAACGGGAGGGGGTGGCCATTCTCCAGGGACAACGACGTTCAGGGCGAGCCAGGCCCTCTTGAAGATCCAGAATGGATCGACTATGATCTGCCAAAATCTGACCTACAGCCTGATTTTTTAATCGGCATGCTCGATCGTGGCCCATATCTGCTCTAGATTCAAATCGTCCACCCGGCGGAAGCGTTGATACCTCACCAGTCAGGTCCTAGGAAAGCGAGGTAACGATATTGTTATAGAGCTGTCCCCTAGAATGAAACAAGGTAAGCGCATTCACATGCGTATTATTAGACTGAATGTTCGTAGTACTCTGTAGAAGAACGGAGCTTTTTGAGGATCTTGGCGACTTGTCGCTGTCTTTGTCGTAAAGGTCCAAGTCATAAGATACTTTATCAACTGCAAGCGCCGGCCCGCCATCCGGGCACAATCCCGAAAAGGAAGGTCTTTTAGTTCCACTCACATGCAATATTACAAAGTGCATTTACTCGACCCAACGGTTGCACAACTCGACCGTACACTCTGTAAAGACCAATGTATATTATCGTTCTGCTAATACTCTTATTGGTGGTAATGTACGAGCATTCGGCGCCTCTGTTATGATAACTTGAAAGAAAACAGATCTTCAGCTCATCCTTTTCTGCCCACAATCCTAAACTTTCCCATCGGGGTTATGCTATGCACTACCCGACGCGTGTACTGACGCCACCTGCATAGAAAGAATAAGCATATTCCCTTTGAAGGCAGAGGTACAACAGCACTCACCACACTATCCATCTCTGCGAAACAACCCATTTGCATCGTCTTCAGTTTCGCATAGTTGTTAATCAGCGTTCTGATCGACTCTTTGTTCACCTGCCCCGCCTCAACCAACTTGAGGTTGTCCTGTTCAGCCTTGTCATGATTTGCTAGCGCTTTGTCGAGGTTTTCCTTCAGAGCTGACGTCCCACCTCTCTCAACCGCAAGTTCGTTTTGTAGTGTTGCCACCTCGTTGCAGTTTTCATCCATTTGCGTAGTAACCTGGACCAATTGGGACATAGTCGAATCCTGCGCGGCTTGTAATTCAGTGACTTGTGTTTCGCAGGTGGACACATAATTTTGCAGGGACGAGATACGTAAGTTGCAAGCCTGCATGGCCGCCTCATGTGCTACCTCGGAAGCCCGGAAATTCATCTTCAATTCATCTATCTCCAATTGAGCGGATGACAGCGAAGATCGGGCAGACAAAATTTCGGATTGACAACTGGAAAGCTCGATAGCATTAGATTCCTTGAGTGCAGCAAGTTCCTGCTGTATAGTTGCTGCGTGGCCACGTTCGGCGTCTAGAACGGAATGAAAAGATACAATTCTGTAGGGGAATCTGACGAGAACTTACGATAGGCAGTATGAATATCCGTGAAGCGGTCGCTAATACTAGTGATTTCTCGCTGCGCAGAAATGAGGGCCGATTCTAGTCCTGCAACCCTTAATCCATGAATGAACGTTTGCTGCTTTTGTTCCTCTTTCGTCCTCGCTATTAGGGCAGCAAGCGATTGCTCGAGTTTCTGAGTATCCGTCAATGTATCGCGAATTTCCGTAATCTCTTTACTTCTGGAGTCTACTTGCGACGTGAGATCACGACTCTCAGTCTCCAACTCTGATATTCTACCCAAATATCTTTCTTCGGCTTCCTTTGTCTTCGCCAACTCACCAGTCAATTGGCTGACAGTCTCTTCACAACGAACTAGAGCAGTCTTGTTCTTATCGAGGGCGGACTGAAGCTCAAGACCTGTCCTCTGTAAACCGGAAGCTCGCTCGTCTGCATCCGTAGCTTTGTTCTGAGCTTGGTCGACTCTGTCTTCCAGATCGCGTACGAGACGTCCCCTCATATCTAACTGTTCTTGAAGTACTGTTTGGGAATGAGCAAACGCGATCCCTTTGTCCTCAATCAGGGTCTTGAGAGCACTAATTTCTGCATCACGAGCAGAAATAGACCGGTCATTTTCGGATAATGTACGAAGTTGCTCTTCATTTTGACCTTCTAACGCAGAGATACGATCACAGGCAGCTTGATATTTCGAACGTTCGAGCTCAAGATCCTTTCTTGTTTGGGCGACCTCTGAGCTTTTTTTGGCTAGATTAGTTTGGAAAGATGACATCTAATACGAAGAATTGGGGTGAGGGATCGGACACAGTTCAATGCCTGTACTAGTACCTTATGCGGGGGCTGGACGTGACCCTGGTGTGGACTTGTCTGAGGGGTGAATAACCCATTCGTTTCCATGACAGCAGAGCGCCGATCATCTTGGAATATGTCGTCGTCATTCCCCATGTCCGGGACACGACTAAATTCTTCTTCACGATCTTCAGGTTCACTCGGTGCAGGAGTAGGTTGCTTGCTGAACAAAGATATATAAGAGCCACTCTGTGTGCGAGTTACTCCATGTGGTCTTTGGACTTGAGTTGTCGATAGTGACAGACTAGATATGGAGGAAAGTAAGCTGTTAGATTCCCCGTCGAGAAATGATGACATACGAAGGTAGTTCTGGTGTTTGGGTCCGAGTTCGTGGAGTCGGAGTAGTCGGAGTATGTTGACCAATACCATTGTCCGCTTGGTTCCCTACCTCATCTACAGTATGAGGTCTTTCAGTCTTGTCCACCATAGCTTGATAATCCCGTTTTAGATCTTGCAGTTCTTGAGAAGTCTGCTCTAAGGATCGAGTAACGACATTGAGCGTCGCTCTGTCCTTTGTATGAGCCTGCTTTACCGATCGTAGAGCAACTTGTAGCTGTTGAGACAGGTGAGTGAATTAAATTCGAACATTGCCATATGATGCCAACCTCTGCTCGTGTCATGTGTGCCACAGGCTTGGCCCGCTGCTTCTGTGTTCTCTCGCCTTCGCTTGCTGCATCTGACAGCCCATCAAGCGCATCTTCGTCCTCTTCATAATCTGTATCGAGACGACGGCGCTTTATATTCTTGATGGAAAACCCTAATCCAACAGATTTCCAGACCTTGTCTTCTTGCAAGAGTGTTGGATTAGGTGTATGAAGTTCCCTCTCAGCTGATGCGACACTGTGGTGGTCACCATTAGTAATGCACGACGTCGACTGAGCAATTTTCCTCACGCTTTTTTTGCTTTCGGCGTCAAGGAGACACTGCCGATTGTTCCGGCAGGCTGAAGAATACCGCGGGATTCCTGCAGAGAGTAATAAGCAGACGTTATCAAATCAGATTCGTCAACTTGCAAGATCTTGTACTGCTCGGCCAACCCAAGAGGACCACTGTGGACCTAGTTTGTCATTTCGCTCACTTGCATTCTTGCGGACTGATGACAACTAGTGAACAACGTGTATTTTGAAGAAGGGCAGAAAGTAGCTTACCTTGAGCGCGAAGTGTGGTTGGATGTACGAACCGCTTCTTATGTTTCTTCTGCAAGAGGGAAACAGCACAGAGTACGCCTGAAAAGCAACAAATAAACACGTGTTGTATCAAAGTTGTATGGGAGAACACTAACGGTCAGCATAAGTCAATTTCACGCTATGGGAAGATTTATTTGCTTTTCTTGACCTCATATTAAATTTATAGATGATAGAAAAATGCAGCAGAGATGAGAGATGAGAAGGGTGAAGGAGTGCATTGCGGCCGAGCTTTTAACTGAAAGCAAATAGGAGACATGAGTCAGACGCGAGTGCCGTACGTCACATCACATGATATCCACGTGACAAATTGAACTTTCGAGTCATTGGTCCTCACGTTCCTCCTCATCGAGGCTTTCATATGAATCGACATCCTCCCGCGTACCACCAGCACTATGGTTTGGATTCTGCATCTCCCAATCATCCTCACCACCTACAAGTTCGTTAGCACGCTGGATGTAGATAAAACGGTGAAAATCACCTTTAGTCCTAGCTTCCTGATAGTCCATTTCTAATTCTTCCATTATCTTCCCTTGTTCTCTTTCGACATCAACACTGCTTTGACAAGCTTTATATCTGTCCAAAAAAGGCCTTTGGCAACATGAGCCATGGAAAGCGAATATCACTGGCAAAACTTACAAGTTCACCTCCCAAAAGCTTCCGCCCCATCCAAAACCTTCCAATAGCAACCTTGCATAGTCCTCAAATCCAGTAATGTAAAACGCGGCAGCTAAAGCTTCTACACAGTTAAGTTTCCATGGTTTACCATAATTCACAGGATTCGTTGCCAGTAAATATGGTACTGGGATATTGTAACGATTAAATAAAATCAGAGAAGAAGACACTATTACGCACAGATTCGTTCATGAGGGCTTGCAATCTTGCCAAAGGGCACTTCGTCTAGACGAGCCCAAGAGCATTCAACAACAGCCAAACCACCAAGGCTGACGATGTCCTTATCAGATGGAGATACGGGTTCCTGTCCATTTGGTCTTTGAGCAGGACGCATCAATAACGTGAGCTGAAATTTCATCATAGAGAGCTCACGATAGAACCACTCCTCTAAACCGGTTACCGATTCGTAATTCTTTTATCAACCCTGAGCGGGCGAGTTTCTTTCCAGAGCAGCGTTTAGGATCACAATGGCCAAAGTCCTTATCGTAAATACGTCTGAGACCTGATAGTAGTGAGAAGCAGAGTAAAGTACAAACCCACATAGCCACAGGAACTTCAATTTTTAACCGAGGTTTTGATTCTAGGAGATCTTCATCGCCTTCCCTGTCGATGGCGCTTTCAGGAATGTAGTTGTCATCCATATGTGAAAGACCTCGGCGCCGTTGGCCTTTACCATGACCTCTAGTGGATTGACTTTTTGGTTTTTGCTTGACCATCGTGACCTTGAAGAAGCGACGTGATAGCGTTTCTACCGTGTGAAATTTTTGTTGGGTACATCTGTTCACCAACGCTACTGTAGTACGGCTTGAACTCGATAGGTTGTTGGTCGCTATTCACTGTCAACATCGCCGATTATGTTCAAGGCTACTGCTGCTTTATTCTCAAAAGCGAGTAGACGAGCTCTGACTCCAAAACGCGGAAACAAAGACTTCTACAAGGGTATGTAACCATGTACTTCGGACGTATATTCTTATTCACGATGTTGCACAAGGCACTCGACAGGCTTATCTACCTGGTGGTCTCAGAACCGGTGCTCCAGGTAAACATGTCGTCAGAGGGAAAGCGAAGTACCGCCTAGTAGACGCGCAGGTCCGAGTCTTTGTTGCTCCTGCGATTGAAGATATTGTCAACTCTCCCGTGCGTGACGCCTTCATTCTGTCTGTTTCGCGTTCTCATGTTGTCTCTTAGTTGAAACCATATGTTCACACCGACGTTAAGTTAACAAAAGATCAAAAGTATGAGGTCCTGGGCAAATTCCCCCAAGGCGGGATAACTGGCAAACACCTGCTAAAGGTTGCGCCACGATACAATACCAATAGAGTCGCAACCTCAGTGGATGTACCAAATCCGTGAATACTCAGTCGTTCACTCGGAGTATAGACTATGAGAGATGTTACAGAGGGTTGGATTCCTTGTTGTTGATAGCTAATTCTTAATCGCATATTACACTTCGACTATGTTGCACATCAATGACTCAAGTGGTTGACTAGGGTTAGGGTTACTCACTTCCTACCAATCGACTAAATTTTGGTCAACATCCTCTTTCGCTTCTCACTGATACTTCACCTTGCAAAGTATTCAATATGCGATACTATGAACCAAGATATCCAGAGGTGGACGAGCTTGTCATGGTGCAAGTTCGCCAGATAGCTGAAATGGGGGCATATGTGAAGCTGGTCCGTTTACTTCCAATATCAGTCGTAGATGTTTATCCAGCTAACAAGAACACTGAAAACCATGGCGATCTAGCTTGAATATGATAACATAGAAGGAATGATCCTTTTGTCTGAATTATCAAGGCGTCGGATTCGTTCAATTCAAAAACTTATCCGAGTCGGCAGAAACGAAGTTGTTGTGGTACTACGTGTAGATAAGGAGAAAGGTTCGTAAAATTCGTCTCGTATCTTTTTTTTTTTGCTCATTTTCTTTCCCAGGTTACATCGATCTCTCAAAACGTCGAGTATCCCCCGAGGATATCACAAAATGCGAGGAACGGTACATGAAGGCAAAAACCGTTGCATCGATAATGCGACATGTGGCTTCTAAGGTGCCCTCTACAGCCGAGAGCGCCGCATCACCATCGGCGGAAATAGAAGCCCCTCAAAATCAAGCAGAGGTTGCGGCCAAAATAGAATCAGATGATAAATCCTCGAAAAAATCACGCCGAGCAGCCAGGAGGCAAGCTGTTACTGGCACTGAACCTGAAGATCCCAATGTTGCAGTAGCAGAGGATGCTGCTGGAGGGGTGATTGGTGGTGCCGGCGAAGAGGAGCGGCTAGAACAGCTCTATGAACAGATTGCCTGGCCCTTGGGTCGAAAATATGGACATCCTTACGATGCCTTCAAGCTAGCTTTAACGTATGTCTTTTTTACCCATTATATTTCACTCTGTGCTGATTGCTCTGACTCAAGAGAGCCGGATACTGTTTTCGCATCAGTTTCGCCTATTGCACCATCTACACTTACAATTTTAACCCAGACGATTGCTCGTAGACTAACGCCCCAAGCGATCAAGCTGCGTGCGGATATAGAGCTCACTTGCTACACACCAGCTGGAATCGATGCTATCAAAAAAGCTTTGAAAGCAGGGGAGAAGCAAAGTAATGATACCGTTCCAATCAAAGCAAAGCTGGTTGCCCCACCACTCTACGTGCTAAGCACCAATGCCACAGATAAGGTAAATCCTTCGGATGGCTTGATTAGATGGTGCATTGATACGATTGATTTAGTTCGCCGCTGTTGATCGGTTAGAAAGAGCTATCGAATCGATCCAGAATGCGATTGAGGATCTGGGCGGGTCTTTGGTGATCAAGATGAAGGTACTTTTACCAAGAACACCTGGCAGTCCAATTAGAGACATCTTTTCTCATAGCCCAAAGCCATATCGGAGACAGAGGAGCAAGATCTCGCTCAACTCATGGCAAAAGCCGGCCAAGAGAATGCCGAAGTTTCTGGGGACGAAGATGAAGAGGAGGAGATCTTGTGAAATGTATTTCGTTATCGCACACGTTCCCTACAATGGTTCTTGTATGTTTTATAGATGTAGCATGGCAGGTCTTACTAATGTTGTACATGTTCCAACCCTGTACAAGCTATCCGTTAGAACGTCCATAGCTCAGCAACGACATCGCCTTTCACTACCAATTCTTCAGCCAGCCTTTCCTGTCCATCAGCTGGCGGGAAAGTGTACTGTTTTAGTTCCATGGTGACCGCAGGCTCTTTTTTGATCTTTCTCTTCACTTCGCTGTCAAACAACTAGGACAGTGATCAGGTACTGTTCAAGATATCATAAGTGGTTGAGCTCACTGTTCCATACGTGTGGTCCATGAAGTCTTCCATGTCGTAGCTCTGTTTCCTGAACGCTTCTTGGAAGATCTTCGCCAGGGTAGAAACCGATGGATGGTAATGATTTCGATGTGTAACAAGTTCCCAGAGCGATGACTCGAGAGCTTTTGTGGTCATGGGGTCCTTGTCATGTGGGTCGAATGGGTCTGTGCAGGAAAAGATGAATACGAGTAATTTTAGTGAGGCGTTGAAAGAATAAGACCTTTGTTGAGGGGATCGTCGATTCGATTGATCATGACCATCAAGACAGGATGACGTTTAAGAGTGTTGTATGTGAAGGGAATTATCATGATTATAGCTGCAGGTGGTGCGGTTAATGAAAGTCTAGATAGACGTTTAATAAATGAAGCCAGTAGCGTAGCTGGGAGATGCCTGAAGATGGAAATGTAGTAGGGTTCTGGATTTGAAAATTTCAGATGCTCACGTAGAACTAAGGAACAACTCCGTCAACCTAAAGAATCGGGCGCGATGTTTGTGATGAAAAAGGCCTTCGTCGAGGAAGGAGTATAGTCGAGTATAAAAGGATGGATAGTCACTAAGCACATGGTTAGTTTGTTTCGGCGACACGCAAATGAATGTACAAACAGATTGTAATCTTTCATCAAGATGAATAATGCATTGAGTGCGAGAAGTCCAACAGTCCCGCCTTCGCAAGATTAGCCAATAAACAGCTTTATCAGGTTAATGACGAACCATAGTCAACACAGGACCCAACCCAGTCCATTATCATGATAGGCCTCGTGAGATGAGGCAGTACACCTCTATGCATCATATTCAATGCTTTCACAGACAAGGCCTTGCTCTTCTCTGCGTCTCTTTTCCCAACCTCACTCAGCTGAGGTAGCAGGGTCAGCCAAGCTCTGCTGAACACTGCTCGATGGGAGGCCAATGAATGCAAACTTTGATGAACCGTCATTTTGTGTAACCTTCCTGCAGGTCCATTATTCTTCGGTTTGGTGGATGATTCGGGTTCATCGAAGAATTTGCGCCAATCATCCTCGTCTTCTGGCGCCTCGTCACTCTCAGCCTCATCGTCACCAGCTTCTTGCGACTTTTTAGAGGATTTCCTAGGCGGAGGTCTGACGCCTAGTTCTGGC
The DNA here is from genome assembly GCA_003313825.1 of Sarcodon aspratus. Taxonomy (NCBI): domain Eukaryota; kingdom Fungi; phylum Basidiomycota; class Agaricomycetes; order Thelephorales; family Thelephoraceae; genus Sarcodon; species Sarcodon aspratus. The sequence continues at coordinate 11,298 of QLOR01001262.1, forward strand.
ACCCACCACTCATTTAGTTCAGAGGCTTCTGTAGGGAACGTCTTCAGACGTTCCAAAATGTTCAGTAAGTTCTCGGCGACGTCGGGATAGTCATTAGTGGGATGTTTAGTCAAAAATGTCCTAAATCGCTGTGAATTGTTGAGCAAGACAGCAACAACAGAAACTTACACTGCGTCACGTAAGAAGAACCATCTGATATCGTCGTGTACATTGAACCATGTATCCACGAAGGCATCCAAAACGTCAGGGTCAAGTCTGGCGTTTTCCCTTCCAGATGTGGGACAAAGGAGAAGACCCGAGATGATCTTGTCGAAATATGATACATGAAAATGGGGTTGAGACGATGATTTAGAGGAACTAGGGGTAGATTTTTGCGTTGGCGAAAGAGAGGTCGAGAGATGTTTGAGTAATGAGAACAAAATCTGAAGCGATGAAATCTGCAAATGAGTTAGCGAAACAGAGCAGAAATGTCAAGGATGACTTTCCCAACCTTTAACGATTTCTCCTGGTCTGTCATCAGAATAACCAATAAATCGGTGTACGCATTTAACCTTTCCCAAATCCAACCTCTCACGACCTTTGCACTCTCATCTCCTTGTAAGGCAAGCCTTCCTGAAGTAATGAGCAACACAAAGACCCGATATAGCGCATATATAGATTTTGAAGAGAGCTGAGGATCTTTGGCATTTTTGGCGATCTCCAGCAAGTCGACAAGTGTATTTAGGGATGTATTTTTCGATATTGCATGGCTTAAATCTGTTTCAAGCTGTTGTACGCGGACCGTCTTGTCGTCGCCGAGGGTGATTTTGCGTTTCTTGGACGGCGGAAGTGAAGATACGGGCATTTTAGTGACGGAAAAGAAATTTTGGTGTTTGTGGATGTTGTCCAACGGCCTCTAAAGAACCGAGCGCTGCGAGTTGTCGCAAGGCCAGAACGAAGTTATCAAGTGTAGTTAATTCGCGAGCCTATTCACGCGTGCAAAGAAAAATTATTCCAACTGAATAAGTTCAAGTGTGTGGAGGAGAACTAACGCAGAGGATGCACGACTTTTTAATTGAAGTGAACAGCGAATACTTGTAGAGTTTTTCAAGAAAAGGCACTTTTTTCTGGTACGGCGCAGTGACTTGGAAGGGAAACCAGGATGGGTAGCTCATACAGGACTATACAGGAGGATAGAAACACTACCCGTATCAAAATGGTCAACGAGTTCATGGTGCTGGGTCTGAAGCTCTGCCAGTAAAAAGCTTGAAGTTGAATCTTTGTGGCATCATCTTGCTAATGCAAGTAGTTCTGAGGCGGTCTATCAACTGCGAGTCTGTCTGGCTGCCATTCTTGCAATGAGAGACAGAGAAGTAGAGTAATACAAGATACCAGTGAATAATGGCGTATTTTATGGACAGCACCTGCAGCGCGCTAGAATCAACATGAATATGTATACTAGAGAGCAATCCAAAGCAACAACACACAGCGATTACATTCCCCGACCTCGACCTCGACCTCTGGCTCGGCCTCGGCCTCGCTCCATTCCACCTCCTGCTCCTGCTCCTGCTCCTCCTCTACCTCGCCCACGACCTCTCGCATCGTCCTTCTTTTTAGACTTGGGTTTCGGCGCATCATCGACAAGCAACGTGTCTAAAGGAAGGGCATCGGGTAAGACAAAATACCGGATATTGTTTCCTCGGATCGATAGCGAGTCAAGAGCGGAAGGGTCACGGTTTCGTGTGGATATTTTTACAGTTTTCAAATGGGTGTTCATTTGCATATCGACACCTACATGAAATTAGCTGCTATAAGCAAATTGGGGAGAATGAGAATAGTAATACCTGTGATTGTTCCTTGTACCACCGATCCATTCTTTAGTTCGATTGTTACTGATTCGTTGTTCAGTTTCATTAAAAACCTGGGTTTATCACGCGATATAAAGAATCATTTTTGGGTTTAACGCAGACAGTAGACGCGATACTCACCTCACGAGCTTCATGATGGATAATCCTTTTTGTTTGCGAGAGATGGAGGTGATTGAACAAGGTAGCGTGACAAACAATCACAACGTGATCGTTGTACCAGATAAGTAGTAACTCCCACTGGCACAACTTGAAGAGTCCGAGTCATCCACTCCTACGAACTGGATACTCGACTCTACGCTTTGTTCGCATACACACACATACACGCTCATTTACGTTTTTCGATTCTATCTTATCTTACCCATGTCGTTATCTGAAGATAAAGACGAGAACCATCCGCCTTCTGGCTCAACCATGTCTCCCCAGAAACCGCGACCTTTAGGCTTCTACGTCAAGTCAAGCAAAGATAATTTCGACCTCAAGGCAACTATATCGGGCCCTTACGGATTTAGCATGGGAAACGTCGGCCTGGGTATTGCGGAGGGCATGGCTTTAAGACATTCAAACAGATCAAATGCTCTGGACATTCCTCCTTTTCCACACAATCTTGTTTTGGCGAAACACTCGCCACAATCCTTAGCTCTTAAGGATGACCTCCTGGCAGCAAGACGAGCAAATGTATCTGTTGGGGCAGGACGCAGGCGTGCAGTCTTGCACAAACCTCCAACTAAATCTAGGAATCCTTCGCCCCCGCGGTGTCGAACGAAAAGCAAAGTTGTTCATCAGGTCGCTGGCATTAAGACGCGCAACATCAGGACGTCATACACCCCACCCGTTCGTAAACGAGGATCGAAGCTCGCAGGCACGGATTGCCATAATCCCGCGGACACAGACAGATTTTGCCGACTTGATTCCTCAGGAATATCTCCACCCTCACGATCATCTCTGTTGCCAGCTCAGCGATCTCCTTCCGTTGCCATTCAATCTATCTTTTGTAACTCGGGGTTGGCTGAAACGAATGCTGCCACGCCCCCTGTTTCTTCTCTTCCTACGACCGCCATGATTCATCCGTCTGCTGACCAATATGAATCACTCCCTAAATCTGTACCTTCTCTTGAAGCATTGGTTCGATCGGACCCTTTCTACGAGTTTGAATACCCTTCATTCGGAAGTGTGAAGCCAAGAGCCAAGGGAGCAGACACTTTCTTCACAAATATTTCTGCCTGTCCACCTGCCATGCCTGATTCGGTCGCTTCCACGCAAGGCACTAAGGGTAATTTGCCTGTCGCGTTGAGCCCCAATACAGAAGCCCAAAGTTCAACAGGACTGTGTCGCACTGTACCCGAATTCGCAACTTTTTCCAAGCTGTCTTTTCTGACACCATCTCCACTCCTTCTACGAGCGCGGTCACGGAAAGATCAATCTCTGGGGCCAACTTCCTTGTCGACAACAGCACTCAATGTTTCTGGTACTCAAACAGAAGATTGCCCTTCTCTCCTGTGCCCTGCCGAGACTTTACAGGACTTAGCTGAAAAGACATCTTACGTAGAAATTTCAGCACCTTCAAATGATCAACGCCCAGCGTCCACTTTTTGCCTGGACTCAGAGGACACTCGGAACATGTCTTTTGGTAGCGTCAAACCCAGGTCTAATTTCCGCGCTTCAATTGCTACATCCAAAATACGCCCAGGGATGTCGCAACAGAGTATGCTTCTTTGTGAATCTATCAACGATTCGTTTTACTTCAACGACAGTTCTCTTTCGTCGGATGAGAGCCCGTCTTCTCCGGATCCAAACAAATCGATCGTTGTAGAATTTAACCACCATTCTTCAATACAGGAGGACTTTGCGAAAAACAAACATGAACGACTTCTTGCTGCTATTCTCGATACTGTTCCCTCCTCCCCGGATGTTTCGGACATATCGCTACCATCTATTTTAGTTACGAAAGAGGGTGATCGGCGATCCTTGACTTCCCCTGATACCTCTTTGTCCGCCTCAACATCTTGTCAACAGGATATCCGAAGATCTGTTACATTTTGTGTTCCTGAGATCGTCGTAACTAGTTCAGCCGAGGACGCGGATCGTGGAATACTTTCGAGTTCTTCAACCTTCTCAATTATTGATCTTTACGTCGGACGACCAGAAATGCCTTGCCTCGGCCCTCAGAGGAATCGTACAAATGATACAACATTTTTATTGGTCAATTTCATTTTGATCGAATAATTTCTCAGTTGATTTACTGTCTCCATATCAGGGTCGACCTTTGGAAAGCTCACGCATTTCGAAAGTCAACGTATTAAGGGATAGTGTTTCTTATCCTGGTGCAACAACAAATCAGAGGCTTTCGGTTCTCGTTGATACCGCCAGCGTCACCTCTGGCCTAGACAAGAGAAGTTCATTTCTTCCTCCTGGAATGCCGTCCTCCTTCCTGAGCATGTCGGCGGTGAACGAAGATGGAGAAGGAAAGAGGGCGATGCATGGGTCAGGGCTGAAAGCATTCTTTAGGAGGAGCGTTTCGAAAGGATCGTTGGTCGGCAACTCAGGTGAAAGCCGGCCGCAATCATCTATTTCTACTTCGTCTCGCAGAAATGTAGATGCTCGAAGGGTATCAGGTTGGGGTTTTTTTAAGTGGATGAAAGGATAGACAGAAGAGCTTGATCACAGTTCTCGTCAATAAATTGGGAATTATATGTTAGATAAATTTCGGTACAACCAAAATACACAAATCGCAAGTGACAATTATACAGAGTACACACACAAAGCCTTTGGACAGGTATCTTTGCACAGATAGGACATCGATGTCAAAGGAAAATGTCTTCAGTGAATCCACCTGGCAACATTCCAATCCTGGAAGTTCTGTCATCTGAACTGCCTCCACTCGAATTCTGACCCTCATAGCAGCTGTGGAACTGAGTACTGTCGTCTTCATCCTCGTCCTCCTGTTCACGTTTCTTTTTGTCATTAAAGATGATTAAGAAAAGACTCGCTTACCGTGGTTGATAACGGCTCAAATCCTCGTGGGTTTGAAGGTAGAGGCTGCGGATGAGTCTCCACCCCGCTCGACAATTTCTTAGGGACCGTCACAGATTTTAGGGGGGAAAGTTCAGAGTTTTGGTAAGCTTTTTTCTTAGAGGGGACTCCTTTACTGGATCCTTCGGATATGAAGGAGGCTTGGCGTTTCAATGGCGAAGAAGTCCGGGCACGTAGTGAATTCATGCCGCGCAAACTTGAACTTCGGAACGGTGCTTTGGCAGGTGAGTTTGAGGACGCTGTATCATTCGGAGTAGTAGCACAGAGTTTGATGACAGCGTCACAATTAGCGGTAGGCGGTAGCAGATGGTTGAGCTGTGAACTCCTTATTTCTTCGTCGGCTTTCGAAGCGCCGAGGGCAGATATAGGCCAGACTAGTTCTGCAGACTGCCGATCGATAGAATCCTTGAAGCAGACGGTCGGGAAGAGTAATTTGAGAGTCTGAGAGAAACTCACTTGATGGGGGAGGGTTGGTAGAGGGTGAAGAGACTCGACCGAAGCTTTGTAACATTTTATGATGGCCTTTTGAACCATTAGCAGAGTAAAGGGTGACGAGCGACGAGACAGACTCTAAGCCTTTCATTATCATGCTGCAGCAACGTCTTGCAATGCTTAGCGTTCTGCAAATCAGCCTACTTTGATGATTAACGATAAACGATAAAGATCAGTCCAGAATCGGTAGGGACGTGCCGAAACTTGAGCAAGGTTTTCCGTCAAAGCTCTTTGACTCTTGTACCACTCGCTTTTCTCTATCAACAACTCCTCCATCCTCTCCTCCGCCTCTTGAGCCAATGATCCAGAATCACATGTGTCCGCGAGTTCAGCATTGAGATTCTGAATTTCTTGATTTGCTGTCGCAATCTGTGATTTCAAAAGAGTGATCTCCGATCGTAGTGTGGAAGTCTGATCTAGATCAGTTGATGCAGCTGTCATTGGGGGCTGTTGGGGTAGACGATGTACAGAGCCTTCCGCAGAAGGTGGTAGAATGTCACGCTCTTCTCCCCCTTCAGATACGGAGGTCAGACTGTCAGAACGAGCAGAAGCAGAATCTCCTTCAGATGGACAACAGGTCAAGCTGGAATTGCGGGTCGAACTCTTGTGGTCCATATGATGCTCCTCTGGTTCTTCCTGGATAGCAGGCAAAGAAGCCATTGCAAGACTAGCATTTGAGGTATTTTCCTTCTACAAAAGTGAATTTAGTGCACAAACAAGAAAGAAAGAAAAAGAAAACAAAGTACATTTCCACGCGAATGATAATCGTCCACTCTAGCACGTAGAGTGAGGGCGAAATTACTCAAGGAAATTTGTTCCTGGGGTGTCAAGGGAGAACTTTCAGAGGCAGGTAGAAGAGAGACTCGAGACCGCCGGTGACCCGGCTTGAATTTGAGAGGTTTATGCTCGAGTGGCTTAGCGGTAGTTGCATCATGAGGTGACTTGGCATCTGCTACGTATGTTGAATTAACATGTTCCTGCGATGTCTGGAAGGATGGATGAAGGAGAAAGAGCATGAATGATGATTGGGCGACATACTGGAATATCTTTGGATTTTCTTTTGGAGAGACGAAGATCTGCGCTGTCAACTGCTCGCCAAGGACTGATGAAAGACAAGACAAACGACCCCAGACTGGTGTTGTTAGATATAGCCATCGTCAACGGAGAAGAAGAGGAGCAAAGGGACCTGGGAGAGAGCTAGCAGTGGCGTGAGGCAAAGGTAACCAGGCTCAAAAGGCCAGAGTGCACGAGGTGAGCCACAGGCTATATAGTGCTGTATGTCTAAATGGGCTTTGATGATATTGCTGTGTGAGCATCAAAGCACGAGGAACAAAGCAGGCTTTGAGCTAGACTGGTCCGCAAAGACAACGGGGGTGAGGCGAGGTAGAGCAACTTGACTGAAACATGGCCATTTCACAGCTAAACAAAGACAAAGGGCTACAGCGATTGGTATCCTTGAACGCAGTGGGATTGAACTGGCAAATAGCACAACTGAGGCTTGGTACAAGGGCAAACGCTGATGGCATCACCTGATCTCCCGGCGGCACCTCGTTTGTTCTTGAGACCGGAGCTCCTTGAATCGTTTCCAACAACGAAGAACCCACTCAACGTCTCTGAATCATGGAGATTCACAATAGTATGCGTCGGTCATAACTTGCTCACCCAAGTCTCGCTCATTTGTTGTGTTAGCCATATCCCAGATCCCAATTCTGCCATCAGGGCATGGTCATCCCTTCGTCGCATTTGCCGACGTTGGCCGCCTACCGGGTAAGGCGACTTTGATGAATCACCCCGTAGCTCTGTGGATTAACAATATGTGTCCTAGTGTTGGGCTTCAACAGTAAGTGTACAGCAGTCCCCAACATTTCCCACCTTATCAACTTGTTGTGTCCAAAGCTTGGAACGCTTTCAAGGTAAGTTTTTTCTGAGTTTATAAGTATTGTCGGTAAATAAAAATATCTCCGTAGTGCAATATTGATGAAGACCTCATCCTGGCAACTACCAGCTTAATGAGGGTTTTGGGGTTGCAAGACGTTGGGTATAATTATATCAATCTCGATGATTGTTATTCCGAGAAGAGTCGCGACGCGGATGGGTATATCGTTCCAGGTAATACCGTCGAATAACCCGATGCCACCTCAGTGACCGTTGTATCTGCAGACAAAATCCGTTTCAAAAGCGGCATGAGGAACCTTACCGATCAGATACATGGGCTGGGCTTGTGAGTTCCTTTATTACATATGTTTAAACATCTGATCGATTTGTGCAGTCAAGCTGGAATTGTATATCCGACCACTCTATTCTATGTCACTTGCTAATCATCCTTATAGTATAGTGATGCTGGCTGGTATACCTGTGCTGGATACCCTGGTTCGTACGGTAACGAAGTTCGTGATATTCATACCTTCCGCGAGGAATGGGGCTTTGATTATCTAAAGTGCGTTATGATTATTTCTTCTTCCGCGGGTTTTCTAAGCATCAAATTTGAAGATATGACAATTGCGCAGGTACGCGTTAAAGTCGACTTCTTGATCGTGTCACCCACGTTGTCCTCAGTTCCACCCGACCACATAACCAGGACCGGAGTTATCGGAAGTGAATATTATCCTCTTTATTTCCATTCGAAATTGATCATTAACTGTCCAGGATACCAACGCATGGGAAATGCAATAACGTCTTTGGCTATACAAACAGGCAAAAGTCCGATGGTATTTTCTCTTTGTGAGTGGGGATTGGTATGTAGTAATATCTGTCACACAATCTCCTCTTTGGTATTCATTGCCAATTCGCCCAGAGTCAAGTGTGGCTGTACGTACTCGTTTCACGTCCCATTAATACCCTTGACCTCGTGCTCAATTAGGTGGGGCAAACGATATGGTCAAAGCTGGCGGGTGAGTCGATCGAACATGTTAAAAAAGAGGGCATCTTTGAATTTAACATCCTAGACCACGTTTGACATCACCCCAGAGTGGAATTCAGTAACGGCGATCATCAATTCGTATGTTGTGTTAACTTCGTGTCTGTTCATCTAACCATTACTCCATAGTAACTCCTTCATTACCCAAGCAACCGATTTCTACGGCCGGAATGATCTGGATATGGTACAATGAGCGCTATCCCTTTCATATTTTATGCTTACAGTCGCCTTAGCTGCACGTGTAAGCAACGGTTTATCCTTGCTCATCTCGTCTTGTGTTAAGACAAATGTAGAGGGAATGGGCGTCTCACCTACGACGAGTCTAAGACTCACTTTACAGCATGGGCGCTGATGAAGTCGCCGCTTCTTATTGGTACAGACGTATGTGCCTTACAATCCACCATTATGACGTCTGATTTCTTGATCCAGCTGAGGATAATCACAAAAGAGACGCTTTCCATCTTGACAAATAAAGAGATCCTTGCTATTAATCAAGATCCGGTTGAAGGCACCAGTATCTCACCATTCAGATGGGGAATTAATGTGCGTCTTTTCATATTCCCTGTGGTGAAATAAAAATTAAATTATGTCAGCCGGATTGGACTACCAATGCTACGCATCCTGCGCAATATTGGAGCGGTCCTAGTCAGAATGGAACCGTTTTCATGCTGGTGCATATTTCAGCTCCAAGGATTTGACCGAAACTGACCCAAGGAGATCAGATAAACACCATGGACAAACCTTCTGATCTTCCCTTTTTCCTGACAGAATCGCCTTGGATCAGAGCTGGGAGACAATACACCGTTCGCGTATGTGACTTGTCATTATCATCATCATCGACCCCGCCTTGAATTGTGTCCACTCACTCGTCTTGATAGGACCTTTGGACTCATACGGCCAATGGAACTGCAATTCAATATTTTATCGCTTACAATGTACCTGCGCATGGGGTTGTTGCATTGTTACTACAAGATGCTGGGGACGAGCCTGATGGTATATATTATTTCTTCCTTTGCACGCTCGTGATATTAGTTACTGACTTCGTGTTTCCAGGCCTTGAACCTGTATATAGCATTTGATACTTAGTAGTGCCCCTCAGATATGGCGCGCATGCAGGGTACTGCGAATCACACAATGATGTATCTTGCTAATGTATGGTCTGTGATTATGTATCTTTCGAATTTTGTATAATGCGTATGCAATGAGCGGTTGATTACATCCGATGCCGTGAATCATGCACATGTAGGTTTTCTCAGCCTATCTCGTCGTATTGGGGAGACTCGCCCCAACTAGCGGACTATGGTCATCATCGGTGGCAACCAGTAACCTCACATGTTATGTCAAAATTAATCAATTGAGGCTTGTGTAGTAGATACGGTCACGGTCGGTGCTGGAGTTGCCGTACTTGCATTTGTGCACATCTTCTCACGCGCAAGTGAAATAATGAGTCAGACCGGCGATCTGTTACTAAACCTTCGACGAGGTATTGATAATGCGTAAACGGATTATGTGGGGTCTGATTTCAACTCTTGGAGCGCACCGGAGTCCCGAGTGGGTCCGGCCATAGAAGAATCACTATATAAATGGTCCCACTCGAAATTAAGACAACAAAAGTGATGCCGGCCAGTATTTCCCTTGCGAAGTGTATTTTGGTGGTGGGTGCGACATCCGGAAGCAAGTTTCTCTTCACCTTGTCTCCACTGTTCTGGTTTTGATCTCATGCTGCTGCTAATACAGTCGGACGCAACCTGGCGCTAGCGCTGAAGGCCTTGCCATCTAAGCCCACTGTCATAGCCGCCGGACGGCGAAAGGACCGGTTAGAGCAGCTTGCGAACGACCACGGCCTCGCGACTATCCAGGCTGATGTGAACACAGATACCGCAGGTCTCAAGGCCTTTGTGGATACTGTCCTGAGCAAATACCCCAATGTACGCAGAACAAGCTGAACCCATTGTTCATTTATTCACGTTCCATACAAGCTTGATGCAGTTCTATTCTCGTCTGGGATTCAATATCCTTTCGACTTTACAAATCCAGAGAATAATAGCACTGTCGGTAAGTTCCATCTCGTTCTTGCTTATCGTTGTGTTTGACGCATTTGGTGAGTTTAGACATTGTGTCTGAAATAAACGTCAATTACACCTCAATTGTTCTCATGAGCAACTTCTTCTTGCCTCATTTCCTGAAACTACATGTACGATTCTTGATGCTCTAGTCTTCTACCCTTTTGACTGTGCGTAGTCTCAGGGCCATCCCAGCTGGATCATGCCTGTCAGCAGTGGACTGGCGTTTACCCATTCTCCATGGGTACCCAGCTACGGGGCTACCAAAGCTGCTCTGCATAGCTTCACCGCATCTCTTCGTGTTCAATTGAAAGCAACCAACGTCAACGTGATCGAAGTGATCCCGCCGCTGGTGGAGAGTGAATTACATGATGGTAAGTCACTAAGTGTATGGCTCGACCGGATTCTGACCGTTTCCCGTTCTTGTCCAGCTCAAGGTGCTAGATCTTTCGTATCCAAATTGTGGATGCCATTGGATGCTTATATCGCGGCGACCATGGAAGGACTTGTCCGCGGGGATGATGAAATCGCAGTGGGAACGGCTCTAGATAGTTATAAGGCATTCGAAAAACCAAAGATGGATGTTCTGAGAAGAAGATATGGTGGTAGTACAGATATGCGCCAAATGCCGGAGAACTAGAACTTTGTAGACTTAATATTGTAACGTGACTGTAAAATTTTGCTGCAACGCAGCATATAATTCGGAGCCGAGTTATTGGATGAACCACATACAGAGATGATGGCTCAGACGCTTATTTTCTGCGCATACCGACAAACGCCACAACCGCGCCAATCAGTCCAAGTCCACTCCACGCCCGAAGGTAACCGGGAATGTAGGTGGGATCGGCGCCAGGGTGTTGCAATGGTGAGTTGCCGGTAAAGTGTTCCTGAGCCAGAATCCTATCGCTATTATCAGAAGATAGGTCCAAGTGTTGTTCTCCGTGTGTAGCAGGAGGCATACAACGTTCATCCCGGGATTCGTTAGGGAGTATTTCAGCTTGCGCGACCCCACCAAAAAAATCGGTGATAAGAGCTTTGTTTAACGGTCGATGGAATAGGTCCGATCGTACACCGGGGTGAGATCGAATCTTCTGAGGCTCGTAAGTATCGAACTTGAAAATCAGAACGTCAGACACAGCATCTGGTACAGAGGAGAAGTTACGGACCAGGTCCTGCATGGATTTTTGACTTGTTTTATTTATACCCTCCATATACTCCAAAATGTAATGGGTGAAGGTATCGATCACAGATATGCCAAGATCGTAATCGTTTTCGTACTATAAAGAGGTTGAAGAGCAAGTACAAGAATACAAGACCGGATACGAACCGAATATGAATTCTCTTTTAATTCAGACGAGCCCGTGGCCAAGATATTGGGGGAATAGAACTTGGAGTACATCGTGTTGGCCTGACATGTGTCAATCATGAAAAAGATCTCGTTGTACCTGATAGCGAATATTAGAACCTAGAACAGGCGAATAGCTAAAAAGCCGACCTCTTCTTTTGCCACATTTGCTCGAAAGCATCAGCTATATCAAATGCACTGATTTCCTCATTGTCCTGAAATTTGAGGAATTCGTTGCCGCCATGTCCTGTCATGTATACAAATATGTTTGACCTGTCGTCAGTGAGAAGACGTTTAGAACGGGGTACAGAGGGTTCAACGCGTCCTGCGCAAGATTGAGCGTGACATCAAGGAGAGTATCAGATAGAGAGCACACCAGTCAGAACCCTGATGAAATTCTCCACAGTGACTTCATAACCTCTGTAGTCAACTTCAATGTTGTCACCATACAAATCGAGTCCTCTTCCAGGGTTGGCGTATACCGTCCCTGCAAATTTGTTCCGTGAATTGCAAGCAGCATCATCTGCAAGCATAAGGATGATGTTCGAGTCTGGTATACCGAGTCGCTTCACTGTCCGGTACCTAGAAGCAGAAAGGATCGAACTTGTGCCAGTGATAGTTAAACGACGATGACGAACATTCCAAGTGCATTCGCCATGTGCTGAGACGAGGCGTGAGGAACATATGCATTGAACGAATAGCAGGACACATACGCGGTAGTTGAACCAATATCTCGATGCACAGACCAAGACTGCCCAATTATTAGTGTGCGACGAATCCAAGCCTCCATCATTCGTCCTGAAGAAATCGCGAATGTCATCCTCACGAGCAGTGTTGTGGGCTAGAACCTGGAGACATAGGTATGACAACAAAAGAACATGGGAATAGCTGAAAATATTCATGAGGCAGACAAGATGGGGACACTTGAGGGACTGAAGGCGGCCCAGTGGCCAATTTCCCGAATAGGTTCTGGCAGTGAGCCACCTAGTTACTTACCGTCCTGGTATTTTGCACCAATATGCGAGGTGAGCGGTATAGATGGTACAATTGACAATCTCCTTAACATATTGTCTTTCAGCAGGTCTTGTTGCATACGACGAGGATTCACAGAGTGACACGGAATATCCTTCCAACGTAGCCTCTACTTCCACTAAATCTGGCTTTGTGCAATCCACAAATAAACTGCATGTGAGAGCCTTCACGCTATTTTATACATCAAATTTCCCTTTGTTGGCTGTCGTCTCTATCTCGGTCAGGATGGAACTTCTCATGCTAGTGCTAACCACAATCCAGAGTGTAAGTCGTGTTTTTTCTCTCCTGTACAGTATAGTGACCTCCGAGATAGTTTCTTCGAGTAAAACTGCAGGACACCCCAAATCTGAAACACATGCAGTGACTATTCGTCGCCCAATTCATGCTCAAACGAAAACGCACGCTCGGTCATACGTTTCCGAAACCGCGGAGGTTGACGCAGATCACAAACGTCCCTCGTCGCAGGATCCATCATCGTCATCATCACCAACATCATCCGATATACAAGCTCTACACACTGCTTATGATGGCGATGTAACGCGAATACGAACCTTATTACGACCGCCGCCCATTCATGGCCTGACAGATTGGGGAATTCCTCCTGAACCGGCCGAGTCTTGTGATTCTGCTGTAGAAGTAAGCCCTTGCCCTATTATACGGATATGCGACGATTGCTTATAACGCTACAAGGCCAAACTTGCACATTTCCATACACTCAAGAACGATGCATCTGATCCCAAGCATTTCAACGATTCCTTGATGTCTAATCGTTCTTTTCGGAACCCACATCTCTATGCAAAATTAGTTGAATTCGTCGATGTCGACGAGAGGACAACCAACTTTCCCAAGGATATATGGGACCCGAATGACGTCAGGGAAGAGTGGTTTGCAGACAAAATTGGTACGTCTTTGAGCTATATTCCTGCGTATGGACACGTGCGACATGCCTGATTTGATTGCAATCTCTCTCTCCGTTACTCTTTGTGTGTGGACTGCGCGCTATTATCCCGGCTTAAAAGCGGAGTACCAGAAGTCTCGGTCGGAGCAGCAATCATCCGGAAAGGCTGGCGGCAAGCGGAGTCACATTGAATTCACGGCGCCTATTAAAGCAAAGATGGGAGGGAGGCAAGGCGCCCACAGTGGAGGCAAGGGCAGGCGCTGAGGTTCAAAGGCGGTACATATTCATTGTATTACGTAACGATGTACAACGAAGGATGAGTGATCGTGGCAATGAGACCAAGATCTAGGAACCGGATCTAAACTCCGCCATCACTTAGAATCAGCGGCTCAGCCACCAAAACCATCTCGGCTTTCCTCGCTGACTGCAACCACCCTCCCCCGATGTCCAGCAGTATCTATAACGTATTTCGTCCGATTCATCCCCCTTGTTGCTTCGTACTCATTTCTATCAGCATAAACAGCTCCAGCCCCAGGGAGCTCCCAACGCCGGCCCTGCACCTTCATCCGTTGCAGTGGCAAATGGCCAAACAAGACTCAGCGAATGCTTCGAGACAATCCGACAGGAATTCGAGGTCCTCGCGCAAGATGTGAACCTCATTCGTAATCAAAAAGATGAGGCTGACGCCGGCCGTATGTCCATTTTACCCGTCAACGCTTCCTTTTAACGTCATATCTCCAAGTTTCTGCCCAGATCAACGAGCTCAACACCATCCGTCATTCGCTGTACGAATTGGAGGCGAAGCATCATGCTGTATGTAAACAATATGAAGACGACATACGTGCGCTTCGTGCTGAACTACACACCGTTCGCGCTCAACCGCCACAACCTGCTTCGGCGTCGGGACCACCTCAACCCGCGCCTGGCTATTCAGACTCGTACTACAGCAGGAATAGAGATGTTGAACGCGAACGCGAAAGAGAGAGAGAGAGAGAACGGGAGCGCGACAGAAATGAACGACAAAGAGACAGGGAACGTGATGAAAGAGATGCAAAGCGAGTGAAAACAGAAAGAGTGAAGGATAACAGACCTGGTATATCTCATCCTACTATATATTCCCCCCGCCTGGATTTACCTCGGCTATAGATCCTTTCTCGCCTTCTCTTTCTCACCCTCCCCCAACTTCTGGAAAATTGTCTTCCGCACCTACAGTTCCTGGGCTTGCACCGTACGCTCAGACTGGCCCGAACTCACTGCCCATCTCCGATGCTTCTAACGCCCCACCTTCGGGTTCGGGGCTTTCTGCAGCGCTGATGTCCGGTCGTGAGTTGTACAACTCCTACACTTATTGTATACATATCATCATATGATCCCATCTGTCTAGCTGCTTCCCTTACTGCGCAGGCTCCTACCCCGTTCCCTGACGATCTAGACCCTCATACTGTGCCTTCGGACCTGAAGAAAGAAGGCAGTGATTGGTTCGCTGTCTTCAATCCCAAGGTCAAACGTGTGTTAGACGTCAGTCTCGTACACACTTTGGTTCATGAAAGGTGATGCCTCTCATTTGATCTGTGCGCTATATTTACCCTCTAGCGCTCCTTAGTGTGGTTTGTTGTGTGAGATTCTCTGCAGATGGTAAGTATCTCGCAACTGGCTGCAATCAGACGGCGCAGATTTACGACACCAAAACTGGGGCAAAAACCTGGTGAGGTTTTCTTGCTTTGACATGGATCCACTGCTAATTTAAACATCATTAGCGTTCTTGTTGACGAAAACGCCGATAATTCTGGTGATCTCTACATTCGCAGTGTGTGCTTTAGTCCAGATGGCAAGTTGCTGGCTACAGGCGCTGAGGATAAGACGATCAGGGTAAGCCCGAGTAGCATCATCTGTATCGGAATCTGCGACACCAAATGTTTCTGACAGATCTGGGACATTGCCAAGAAGAGAATTCGAAACACTTTCACCGGTCACACCCAAGAAATCTATTCTCTCGCGTTTTCTAGTGATGGAAGATTGATAGTGTCTGGTTCTGGTGATAGAACAACGAGGATCTGGGACATGGCAGATGGATCCTTGACACGAACCCTCGCCATCACGGACTTGCCAGAAAATGTGGATGCAGGTGTGACGAGCGTGGCCATCAGTAGCGATGGACTATTGGTAGCTGCCGGAAGTTTAGATACTGTAAGTTCTCGACACTGTTCACGATAGCTCACTATTTTGACTAGAGATTTCTAGGTCGTGAGGATATGGGATGCTCGAACAGGAGAGTTGCTGGAGCGACTACGAGGTCACAAAGATAGCGTCTATAGCGTAGCCTTTACCCCCGATGCGAGAGGTTTAGTGAGCGGAAGTCTGGACAAGACTTTGAAGTACTGGGATGTTGCAAGATTGGCATCTGGAACAGGAAATGGGAACATTTCGTCGTCCGGGCGGCCGAACTCACCAACGCCGGGTTCTTCAGGCTCCAAACGTGATTCCATGAATGGATCCAAGAAGGACGTCCCTAGCAAGGACGGGAATGGAAGCTCTTGCGTCATGAACTTCACGGGACATAAGGTACCTCTCCTGTTGCTCATTGCTTTTGCAGGGGAGCTGATTTGTGTCTGGAAAGGACTACGTGTTGTCCGTGGCTGTTTCTCATGACGGGCAATGGGTAGTTAGCGGATCCAAGGATCGGGGAGTCCAATTCTGGGATGCAAGATCTGCAATCGTACAACTTATGCTGCAAGGTCACAAAAACTCAGGTATGTTAATGTGTACTGTTCCCTATCAACCCTTGCTTACTTGTCAGTAGTAATATCGATTGACTTGAGCCCTGCGGGCAGTATATTAGCAACGGGATCAGGAGATTGGCAAGCACGAATATGTACGTGGATCGTATCATATCATCCGCTATCTAACATGATCACTAGGGAGCTACAACACCATTTAATTGCGCGGCCTTTCTATTTTCTCCACCCCTCCTAATTTTATGTGTCCTTCCTTCACCGAAACATATGTCATCATTGTCATACAAACTGTAACGATCGCGCCTCCTCTTGATTTCTTGTTGCCGGCTGTGTCCTCTGTTCTGACTCAGAATTCCCTTTTCTTCTGTCTCTGTAGCGACATTGGATGTGCTACGAATCTACTGTAGCTAGGAATGTGTATATAGCCACTGTATCTTGAGCTGCGCAGATATTTAACTCGAGAAATTAATATTAACCTCTTCATAGATACTGACTGCAGGTACATGAGTTGAGTCCTATTGGAATTACATATCGTCGACACTCCATGAATAACTTGCTGCTCCATGCCTCTTCTTTTCGTTAAGTTTCTGAAACATTTTCTTTTCGAACCCATTGCTACGGTCTAGGGAAATAGATGTGATATGATCGGGATGTAGAGATGAGACGAGATGAAAGAGACTCACCGACGCCATCCCATCTATATCCGGGCTTGATCCCAAAGCGATTGGGTGGTGGAGGCGGGCCTGTATACTGAGGTTTCCGTGGGCCTTTGGAGGACTTTTTCTGCAGAATGTATGTTAAAACAATGAAACGTTGGTGAAAGGTGGGGAAACCGTACTGTAAGAAACGCGGCTGCAGGATCGTTCCAGACCTCTTTCGCTTTCTGCTCCTCGTTCAAGTCATCGTCATCTGCGTGTCGAGCGAATCCCTTCCCCCTTTCCTTCTCCATCATAGTCCTCGTCTTTTCTTGTTCTTCCTTCTGTGCCAAGCCTCGGCCCCACTCCATTTTCCTCGCCTCTTTCTCCTCCATCTCCCGTTTCTTTCGACTAGCTTCAGCCTTCGCTGCTTTCATGTCAATCTTCCGACCAGTTGCATCACGGTAGATAGTCTCTTGTGCAGTTAGGTCATCCTCCTGTTGTGTTTTTGTTGTCGGCTTCGGCCCTAATGTCTTGCGGAGCTGTGCTTTCGATAGCAATCCTCCTCTGAGTGGTTGCTCCTCGATGTCCCCTACCACTTGTGGCTGCTCATCAGCAGCAGGCGGTGGACTTTCCTCCTTGATGCCTTCCTGTATAGTCGCCCATCCACTGTCGTTTACATCTCCGTCAACCTTACGCCTCTTGAACCCTCGGTCCTTCTCGACGACGGCGTCCTTTATGTCGTCATCGTCATCTTTAGGCAGGTCTAACCACCCAGCATCTTCGTCGCGTATGCGTGATCCTGATGTAGAGGTAGACGGAGTAGATGTGCCAGCCTTCCGCTTCTTTTTCTTATGAGTTGTGCGTGCCAAGATTGCGTCCGCTTTGGGACCAGACATGTATTTCTCTGCAAGATAAGCTTTCATTGTGGTTGACATCGTGCGCGCAGAGGCCAAGGAACGGCAGCAGCCTGAGACGTTGGTAATAATCAGGAGTGATCGGTTTCCGAGTGTGATGATAACAATAAGACCAAACAGATGCTCGACGTGTGAGGCTGTTCAAGCGCGTTCAAGCTTTCAAATTTCAAGTTCAACGTTCGATACAAGAATCACACGTATTTTGCTATTTGTCTGCCAGACGACTCTGAGTTCATTTCAACCCACTCTTTGCCCACCCAACGACTCGACTATATCAACTTGCAGATTTTGGGAGACTTCAAAAGGCTTGACTAAAAAGACATCCAATTAGTACGAGCCATGAATCTGTGTTTCGCGTTTTTCAAATTGTTACCGACTGCTCTGTTGGTTTTCATGGCATGAGGACGTTGCGAGCCCTTATTTAGACGCGTCTTTTCCTCGGTACATGCGAACTTCATACCTAGAAACGATAGAAGGGCCAGAAGCATTTCACTATGTTTTACTCACCATGAGTCAGAAGCTCCTTCGGTTCCAAAACTCAATTCGTTAGTATCGCAGATTTTGACAGCAATTTGTCTTCATATCTGTGGATCGTGGACACCGGAGGTTAAGAAGCCGCTATTGCAGTGGCATTTCTAATGACGACAACCTCAGCGATCTCTTTTGCGTTGGTCCGATAGTGGGGGTCGGTATTGCACTTTCATCCGCCACAAGTGACATCTCGTATGTTTTCAGATTTTATGGGCCGCGGAGAAGCAACCGTCGCAGAAACAGGACATCTTGAGACTCGAAAACCATTTTCAACAACTCCCTTGCCTGAGAGCAAGAGTTGTTTGGAGATTTTACACCGATTTGTGTCCGTTATTGCAACATTCGTTGATAGCCGTCCCTGTCAGTCAATTATCTCTCTTTATCTCGCTGCATACTGATTTGTTTTCCGTTTCACCTAGAAATACGATGCAAGATCTTGAAACGATCAAGTCCGATCTCCATCTCGACAAATTGCGCTTGCTTAGAAGAAATGGCATTCACGCTGCAGTATTCGTGCACAACGGTAATAAACTCCGTTAAATATTCTTGAATTCAAATATGGAAAGACATAATTACTTCCTTCTTTGCTCTTATAGCCCTTTTTCACTTAGCTACCCCGGACCAATATGACCCATTGGGCCACTCGAACTTTGCGATACTTTCCTTGTACATCTCACCACTGTGAACACAAAGAAAATTTTTCAGCTCAGGGTCGAATGTATTTGTTCAGGGACGTACCTATAGCCCTCGCTTGGGTTATTAGGCACGTTGTAACGACCGTTCTTATTCATGGTGCATGGATACAGGAAATGCTCATGCAAGTGGTCGGCGAATTCAAGGACATTTCGTTCCATCGTACCAGATACGAGGATATAGTCGATTAGGCTGCAAGGTTACGTAAATTCGCTTACGACGAAAAATATGCAGAGTTGAAACGAACCTGAGGTGGATAACATGTTCACATAGACCAACTCCACCAGCATGAGGACACACTGGTACTCCGAATTTCGCAGCCATGAGCAGTACGCTCAAGACTTCAGTTACGCCAGCCAATCGCACAGAATCAATCTGACACACGTCGATGGCTTCAGCCTGAAGCAACTGCTTAAAGACCATTCTGTTATGAGCGTGTTCTCCTGTTGCAACGCCAATTCCATATGGCTTAAGAGCCTTCCGGATGGCAGCATGGCCCAGGATATCATCAGGTGCGGTAGGCTCTTCGATAAACCTGGCATTTTGGATGACAATCTTACCACAAAAGAAGCAATCAGAGATGCTCTCACCAAGGCTTAATCTCAGCTAGTCCTTTGGTGTACTCAATAGCCTCTTTTACATCCCAAACTTGATTAGCGTCGATCATCAAAACGGCACCAGTCGGACCAGCATTTTTGCCTTTCAAATCGGCGCCGTTTGGATCTCGTGCTTTCTTGTCCTTAGGCAAGTACTGTGGGTTATCGATGATTGATCGGATGAGTTTTCCACGTTGGAGATCCGACTGGAAATTGGCTCCAACTTTCATCTTGAAGTGATTGAAACCAGCAGCGACAGCTTCTTTGGTCAGCCGAGCAACTTTCTCGTCGGAGTATCCTAACCATCCAGCCGACGTTATATAGGCGGGATACCTATCCATCAGGCATGACTTTAGAACAAGCCAACTCCGAAGCTGATTTCGGCTCACCCAAGCTCCCGCACCGTGGCTTCACGATCTTTTTTCGTCGGCTCGTTCTTCTTCAGCATTTCAAGGGCTTCCTCCGGCGTGATAACATCAGATATGTATCTGAATGCTACCGAACGTACGAGCTCCTCCTGCAACCGATGTCAATAGAAGGAACGAGGAAAAGCTCAGAAGAACCAACAGGGGTCAAGTCAACGATTAACTTCCATAAAGGCTTTTGCCTTGACCTAGCGTACATGTCCCAGATGGCATTTCCAACTGCTCCAGTAGCGATATGGATTACTCCTTTCTCAGGGCCGATCCTGCGGTAATGGTTGGTGTCGGGTCTACCAATCAAGCAAAAGCTCAGGACGTACCAACGCAATTGAGAGTCGGCAGTCAGGTGGCTCCACGTCTTGCCCATATCGGCAAAAAGCTCTTCGATATCCATGCCAATGACACGGTTGGCTACAGCTCTAATCGCTTGACAAACCTACAAGCGTGGAGATCGTTAACGATGTTTGTTAGCGTGCGTTGTCTTGGAAGGCGTACAATATCATTTCCACGACCGATCGTGAAGGTCATACCGACACCGATAAGGTCTGAAGAAGTGAAGAGGGTTACATATGCAGACGAGTAATCGCAATCCGTGTTCCTGCGAGCAGACTAGATAAGTTGATCCCATTCCATGAGAGCTGCCTCGATGATTACATTGCGTCCGTTCCATCTCCAGTCAAGGAAGTAGGAAACCTGACGTCTAAGAGCACATGAAGTCAGAACAGAGCTCTGCTTTGTGTTGTATATTTACCATGGGTTTCGCAGCCGGTGATTTTAATGGACATAGTTGTTGCGATGGCTTATACGCAAGAGAGTAATTGGCGGCGATGCCCAACCCAGAGTATATAAGTAGTGCACAAAGTGACGTCGGCGGCCCGCTGTGGCCCGGTCCGGGAGATAAGTAGCAGTAGCATGTGTGGGATCCGCGCCGTAGAGCCTTGAATGGCAGTGGTCGGCGATATTTAGACGCGCCTTAGTTTGCAAACGCTCAGAACAAACTACCGTTGTTTGTCTCGTTGTTTTTAGACGCGCGAGACGTGATGTTATCCGTTTCGACATACACTTGCCAGTGTATATTCCTGCCGGGTGGCTGCCGTCCCGACAACTTGAACCCCGGTCGCTTTGTGACGCCAAAAATGTTTCGTGGGTAAAAGAAACGGTCTACGCCTGTACATACAGAGCCGCTGGGCCCCTCTGGTACTCTTCCAATGGTCAGATGGCCAGAGTCATTCCATTATAAAGAAGTTGATAGTTTTTCTCCATGGGGTGACAGCTGGGCCCCTTCTTTCTTCAGGATATTGACCGTATCAACTCAAAGGTTTTGATAAGATGTGGATCATGCCACTGAGAGGTAATCGGATGGTGTTTGCTATCACAGGTGAGATTAAATCGTTCATACTGTTGTTCTACTGACTAGCGCCCTTCAGCGTGTTGCTGTCAGGTGAGAAATAGCAACTTCTCATTTCTCACAGGATACTAACCTCGCTGACTGTGCAGGGGTTCCTCTTACTTGGTATGTAGTTTCAA
>QLOR01001266.1:0-19187 GCA_003313825.1 Sarcodon aspratus
TCTGTCGTCAAAGTCACGCGAACAGAAGAAACTGGCTCCGAGACGTTCCCTTGCAGAAGTTCGTTCGGCAAATGTCTTTGCTATCGTCGATTTCCCTATCCCTGCTATCCCATTCAGCCAGTACACTCGTTTGTTCTGATCATCCGCCTCCCAGTCTTCTATGCGCCGTAATTCTTCTCTCCGCGTGTCAGTCAGGCATGTCTCATGGTTGGCGGACTGATACCCTGCACCCATGACGCGTGGTAGCTTATCGAGAAGCAAGAGCTCTGGATCAGATAGGATCAGATGCATGCAAGGCTGAGCTGTGTGAATAACATACCATGATCCTGTTGACTCGGATATCAGAGTTAGAAGTCGTCTCATTGCTTTAACAATTCCTAACGCACCTTGATCTCTACATTGAAATTATCTCCCCCAATATCGTAGAATGTTCCACGATTAATGCGAAAATGAGATGCTTTGGTGAAGAATCCGGGTCTACTGCTCGCTTTAGAAGATCCAGGCCGCTTATCGAGACGCAACCTGTCCTTGAACCGTGCAAACGCACTTGAGCCTGGCTGATCCGGCGACGAGACAGATGGTGCGGTATCTGGGTCATTTGCTTGCTGCTGGTCAGATTGTGGCCTGGGACCAGACTTGGTCTTTTGGAATTTGTGAAACAAGCGCATTCAATTTGGATGCTAAGCAAGCGTGAAGATGGATGAGAGGACAAGACGAGCTCACTCTTGCCACGCATCAGCGTATAGCCTCCGACTCTAGCGCCGTCTCCAACAGGCAGCAAAGTCCCACACTGAGCGAGGCGCGCAGGAAATGGGTTTCTTCAACCGCTCACTATTGATCGACTCATGCTCCGAAATTTCAGTACACTTGCTCTGAAGAATACTTCAGCCAGTTCCATTATGGTGTTCGTCAGAAAAGTAAAAGTGGACTCTTGTGTATGTTCAATAAATGATCGTGTTCAGATATGGAACCCAATCCTTGTGAGAAACACCTGTACATTTTATAAAAAATGACAGAGAATCGTATATCGACGTTTCAGAACGTGTCACGTCTTCTGACCATTACTGCAGCAAGCCAAGAAGAATAAGCGTTTTAGTAGATCCGTTCATTTCGTGTCAAGGACGTGCACTCGGCTCATCGGCGTATCCATCCTCTCCTCTATCTATCCATCCGTGCTCAGTCTGGTAAGATGCCAGTAAGTGCAAGAGAGGAAGGGATGACAAGACCGAGACCCCCGAAAAAGCTTAATTTATAGCAGGAGCTGTAGCAAGGCCGCGTTGGGGCGTGTAGGTTGCGCTATACATCAGATGAAATCAACCGTGACGCCTTTATAAAGATACGTCCTGAGCCGAGCTCTGAAAGACAGCAAAGCAGAAGTAACGCCAACAATATCTAAAGACGCTTTGTTCTAAGAAAGCGTAAAGTTCAACTCGTCGTGTACTCACAATGAGTCGTAGTCACAAATCCGTCAAACTATGGCAGCTCCTGACTTGGTATGCTGCTCGACTTGGGCCATCCTGAAAATTTGTCATTCAGCAGGTAGCTGGCGAATGATGACTACTACCAGATAAATTACGTGTTCGAAAGCGTTGTTGGCTATCGTCTTGTTTTATGCCAACGGTTTTAGTCTTGTAGTTCCCACCTCGCTCGAGTCGAGGAAGTATATCTATCGGAATTAAAGCAATGTGTTTCGTTAAGAACAGAAGGGGGGCTGAACTTAAGGAACTCACCATCTTGAAGAGGCCAACCTCAAGTTATGAAACTATTGACAATAATCCTGCCGTAGGCATTGGTGGGGATGTAACGGTTTCAGGGTGCTGAGTTTGCGAAGGTAGTGAAAGGGAGGGAGAGAGACAGCTAGTACATACGACGCAAATAGTAGACCGTGATATCATGATCGCGTCAATCTTTCTGAAACATTCGAAAGGAAGGACGCACGAGCGCTTTAAACAAGCTCATGGAGTGCCTGTACATAGTCTAACAAGGAACTTGCCCAAGCTCATCTCCTTGCCTAGTACAATGTGCGATTGTACGTGTGCACGCAGGGTTGAAGTTCATGCATACGTACCATCACGCAACTCGACTGTGTAGTAATCTAAAAGTATTATTAGACGCGACGCGACTCGGAACTTGAACCAGACTCAGCCCTGACGTTGATCACCCAGCAATTATTCAATTGAAGCTCACAATATTTCCTGCAGCTACATTACCTTCGTACCAGTCTCACGCCTAGGTCTCACACTCAGCAGCAGCGAATGTTCTCGTCAAACACGCCTCTCCCATGGCGAACTTCAAATCCCAGTACATTGCTACGGAATCCGGAGGAACGCATCTAGTAGTAGTCAAGCTGTTGATCGAAGACGGGTTATGGCCAATGGTATGTGCATACGACACCCTGATGGTGAAGAAGAGGGGGGGCAGATTCAATAGCGAGAACTATGAAATTAGTGTGTAAGTGGGATGATCTGTGTAGCCGAGTTTAACGAGCTCACATATGTTTTTAGAATGTATAGCGTTGTCTGGCAGACGACGTTCCAATGATAGGGCAACTTGAATGTCGTAGAGGTATGCAGTTCACTGTTAATTTGCAATGTAAATACGTTGGCCTCTGCAGATCTTATCTTTGCGAGGACCCTGGCTCTTGGTTCGTGGCGAACAAAATTTGTAGCAGAAGAAAGCAACTCTCAAACGAAGTCATCGATTAGAAGCCTGATCAAGTAGAACTTGTCTCTTCCAGGGAATAACGTTACATGAGTACGGTGTGGTACGCCCCGATTCCAATTACAGTACTGGGTAGCAGGCTCTGGAAGTAAATGAGAAATTTCTGGTTTTAACAACGATTCTAATAAGGTAGAGACATACTGCCAGAGACAAATTTTCCAGACACCTTCAGCTTGACCGAGTTGAACCTCGCCGTTTCCAGATTTCTCGGGTCTTCATGCCAGCTGGCAAAGCTGGCGGAAGGAACGTAGCACAAGGTCGGTGAAGTAGGACATTCTTCTTCCAACCGCAGAATACTCTGAGTCATATTTTCAACAGGTGTACGATGTCTTCTTCCCAAGAAATCGACAATCAGGCATTATTCAAGTTGTTCGTGGCCTGTCCTGCTTTCCCCCGAGACAAAATGGAATCCGAGGTACTATTCGAGCGGCCGTTGTCGGCACCATCATGTCTTAGCCTGTAGATACTTAGTATAGGTTGCAACCATGCGATACATTGCCGAGCGCACGGCAGTACCGGTGCCTAAAATATATGCCTGGAATTCTGACGCATCGAATCCTGTGTTTGGTGCTGAGTATATGATTACGGAGAAGGTGAGTTTTACGTCTTCCATCATCTCTTGATTGACTGTAATCAAGGTGATTGGATCTCCTGCATTCAATATCTGGGACGACCTCTCTTGGGAAGCTAAGGAAAATATGGTTTCCCAGGTCGCTCGACACCTCATGACTATTTTCGAGCTGCGATTCGCCTTAGCAGGATCTCTTTATTTGTCCCCAAATGGACAATACGTAGTCGGCCCAGTCGTGGATTCGAAATACTTCAAAGCAATAGACGGTGTGCGTGTGTACGCAGATACACGTGTACAACAATTGCTGCATGACTTTCGAGGGCCATTCTGCAATTCTTCTGACTGGTTGTCGAGCCCCATGAAGGCGGGGATATTTGCCTTGTCATCTACGCTTTCGCCATCTCCACTGCGTCTCGGAGAACTCCTCCCACTGGATTCGTCACTCACTTTGAATATCATGAATCACGCTGTCAGATTGTGCTCGAAGTACCCTGGCGATCACCCCGACATTAGCAATACGACAGTCTCCCATGAGCCGTTCTCCTTCATGTTCGATGACCTCAGCTTATCTAACATTATGGTAAAGTGCCCCCGATCTCCTTGCTACCTCGACTTATTCTGCTGCTCTCTCCATCCTGTAGATCGACAATACTGGTAACGTCACCGGGTACATTGATTTCGAAGTTGCTGCAATTGTTCCGTTATGAAAATGTGCCACGCTTCCCGAATGGTTGCGAGTCACAGACCACAACGATGGGTGGTCGGAACTTCGGGGTCTGAAAGTGACAGACAGACGCTGCGGTCCGTTTTCATGTGGGAAGCAGGTTACTATTAGGTTGGTGCGGATTGGCTAGAGGCCTACAAGAAGGGTCTTCCTTCCCGAGACTTCTCAAGGAAACTTGCAGCCGGTGCCTCCGGCTTGTGGTCGTATGATGGCGATTGGGTGAGTGAGTGGTTCGCATGGGCATAGAAACATCTAGGATTAGGTTATGTATGGTTGGATCATTAGAACTGATGGATGATGAGCGACACTTCAAGAACGCAGCTATAAATAATATTCAAGTAAAAACCGGTACAGATGCAGTCGCTAGTTAATTTAAAATTCGGCGGGAATATTGGTGCAGGGATACCTGGTATATGATGCCGCATTTGACTTGGAATACGTCTGTAGGGAGGTTCAAACAGTGTGCTCAACTCGGTGATCTGAAAGGTCCACGACAGTCACCTTTCCTCTGAGAGATCCGACAACAATCTTTTTTCCATAATGATCACTTGTGTTACCCCTCAGGTTAGGTGGTATCCAAAGGACTCGTCTGTCCTGCCCATCCAGAATCCACCCATTTTCCTTCTCGTAACGGTATTGATGTGGGATTATGGAAGAGGGCGTAGAACGTTGCTGGTCATTGTGCACAGGGACAAATACCATTGGGAGTGACGAATGATTGTTCCCGTTGGTTCTGGTGGGCAAGTTGTGGTCGGAAGAGGGAGCAAGTGATATTCGGCATCTTTTCGGGGAGTAATGATCCTGCAGGATGACGCTGGTCCCATCGACACAAAATACAACGTCGTTGAACTCCCTGTCCACGTCCATTTCAGCAAGGACGCTGCCCGTCTCCGCCTCCCATAAAGCAAGGTGATTGGCCATTTGCCGGCTCATCCCGAGAGACAGCAATTGACCATTATTTGGAGAGAATCTGATGGCATGTGAATGTGTTTTGAGGGTGGAGACGAGAGTACGGGTGTGAACATCCCAGATTCGTATCTCGTTGTATTGTGCTGATGCACAAAATCTCGAGTCTGGCGAGAATGTCACAAGGTTAACGTAAGAAGAGTGGCCGCGGAAAGTGTGCAAGCAGAGACCTGTAGCTGCATCCCAGAGCTTGACGGTACGATCAGCGGACCCTGAAACCGCGAGCTGTCCATCGCACGAAAAGGTAACACAATGCACAGAACCGTTGTGATGACTGGCTTCGGTGCGATCCTCGTGATCGATCGTAATGTCCGTTTGCCAAAGCTGGACGGTATCGTCATTGCGTGATGCAATAGACTTGCCATCAGATGCGATCGCTGCTGCATATCCATTTCCATCGTATTCGAACCACAACACGTCGGCCTTTTCAGTGAGATCCCAGATTCCAAATGTTGACTCGTCCGTCGTGTACATGAGCTGCTGTCGGGTCGAAAATCGAATTGAGGTGATCCAATGTCTTGTCTGGATCGTTTGGAAATCATCATAAGTCTTTGCATCAAGGATCTTCACCATTCCATACAATGACCCAGAAGCAATCCATGACGAATCTGGTGAACATGCAACAGACGCCACCCCACTATCGTGTTCAAGAGTCTTCAAGCATTTCTTCCCCACAATGTCCCATACCTTCACAGTCCTGTCTTTACTTCCTGATACAACTTTATGTCCTGCACCCAACCAGCAAACAGCCCACACTTCATCCGAGTGGCCCCTGAGGACGCATTTGCAAGCCTGAGAGGATAGGTCCCAAATTCGAACGGTATGGTCCCTTGAACCAGATGCAATTATGCTGCCGCATGGGGAGAATCCAAGTGTTTCGACCATGTAGTCATCTCCTTTCAATACGCAGACGAGGCTACCAGTCTGCAGGTCCCAAACATCAACTATGCCACTAGCACATCCAGTCGCGATGAGTGTGTCGTCAGGAGAAAATGCAACAGAGGCGGGTTGATTTTCATTCCTAGTCAACAAAGCTCGACGCTGTCCTGTAGAAACTTCGAAAATCTCGACACATTCGTCTTCACAAACTGCAATCAAATCGTCCCTGTGCGAGAATGCTATACGATATGGCCCCTCTCTTGTTTCTATTGTCCTTGTGCATCCATTCCATGAATTCTCGACCGAATTCAACAAATGAACGTCTTTCGGGATATCGTCTTGATATAGATTTCGAACAAGTGACGTTATGGGGCACCAGGGCAAGGCGGAATGATATATGTGAAGGGCAGATGCTGCGATAACGTCGAAGAACTGCAGCACAAACCTTTCGCTGTCCCTCACAATAGCGGAAAGTTCTGTATCTGTCAAATTGACCTACAAATTGCCAATCATAATAAATGAGTATAGCGACACCACACATGCAAGTCAACTCACCTTGACCAACCACGCTTTCACATCACGAAGGGTGTATACTGCACATCCAAGATCCCCGATGACGCTAAGCACCTCAAGCCATGGCAATAGATCATGCTTTAAAAAATTTTCCAACGACTTGATGATACACCGAACACCATCACGGTCCTTGGAAGCAATGCAAAGATGTTTTGCCCACGATTTGCATGCATACTTCAGCCCACTTCCAATATGCTTCTCCACTCGCTCACCAAGATCTTTGATTTCACTATTCATGGCGTATACGGGAAGGCCACATATGTTCTTCTTCAACTTCTTGTTCATCAGTGCAAGACAGCACATCCCAAGGTTGGAATGATAAACGGAGGGGTCGATGTGAAACCTCATATCCGTGCATCGAGTCGGGTCAGTGAGGTAGTCTGGGAACGACTTGTGACAGACTCTCAATAGCTCCAAATCCGACTTGGGAACGATAAGGACCGAGTGAAGTGAACGGATCGAGTTCCGCACACTCTCCAGTGTTATATCTAGTATTATTGCAAGGTCCGCACGTGAGAGAGGATTGAACACCAAGGCGATGGAACCAACAACGAGACGCAACCGCTCAAAAAACTCGGTACCATCCATCTTGACATCTCCGAAGCTCTGGAGGAAGATCTGATCGTAGATCGCATCGACTCCTGACTTTCCTTCGTTGAAAGTGCTGTCGGGTCTGCTGATGATCATTTTTAGACACTCTTGAGGTGTGTGATGTGGAGATTTGGTGAATTCGACGATGATTGATGCCACAATGAAGATACAAGAGCACTTCATGACTACAGCAGAGATCTCCTCCTCTGTGGGCCATATGATATTCACATCATAATCACTCCTTTGCGCAGCAATTTCTGATAGACGGGTTCGAACATACAACTCGATGTCGTGATTGATGGATGCCGGATGGACCTCGTGTAGCACAAAAACCTTTGCGTGCGGCCGTAATAGTGGAAGGCGAAATCCAGCTCGAATCGGTATTTCAGGCCTGCCGGTGATGAAGAATTTGACCCGTGGTAATGTGTCAATGTGTCTGCCCAACAGCGAAAGGATTGCGGAAGCAGGTTGCTTATCATTACACTCGTCTAGGGCGTCTATGATGATGGTGGTCGATATCTTAGTCGACTGCAATGGTCGCACTAGGAGATTTTCGAGCTGCATAGCTAGGGTCTCGTGGCCAGCGCCAGGAGTAGAATTGAGGATCTGAATAAGAGCGGCTTTGAATGTCGGGTATTGACATGCGAGATGGTACGCCAAGGTGGGGAATATGAGGTTAATGTTGCGTCTGTCGTCAAAGTCACGCGAACAGAAGAAACTGGCTCCGAGACGTTCCCTTGCAGAAGTTCGTTCGGCGAATGTCTTTGCTATCGTCGATTTCCCTATCCCTGCTATCCCATTCAACCAGTACACTCGCTTGTTCTGATCATCCGCCTCCCAATCTTCTATACGCCGCAACTCTTCTCTCCGCGTGTCAGTCAGGCATGTCTCATGGTTGGCGGACTGATACCCTGCACCCATGACGTGTGGTAGCTTATCGAGAACCAAGAGCTCTAGATCAGATAGGATCAGATGCATACAAGGCTGAGCTGTGTGAATAGCATACCATGATCCTGTTGATATCAGATTTAGAAGTCGTCTCATTGCTTTAACGATTTCTGACGCACCTTGATTTCTACGTTGATCTGATTTCCCGCAATATCATAGAAGGTTCCACGATTAATGCGAAAATGAGAGGCTTCGGTGAAGAATCCGGGTCTACTGCTCGCTTTAGAAGATCCAGGCTGCTTATCGAGACGCAACCTGTCCTTGAACCGTGCAAACGCACTTGAGCCCGGCTGGTCCGGCGACGAGACAGATGGTGCGGTATCTGGCTCATTTGCTTGCTGCTGGTCAGATTGTGGCCCGCGACCAGGCTTGGTCTTTTGGAATTTGTGAAACAAACGCATTCGATTAGGTTGGTAAGCAAGCGTGAAGATGGATGAGAGGACAAGACGAGCTCACTCTTGCCACGCATCAGCGTATAGCCTCCGACTCTAGCGCCGTCTCCAACAGGCAGCAAAGTCCCACACTGAGCGAGGCGCGCACTGGCAGGAAATGGGTTTCTTCAACCGCTTACTATTGATCGACTTGTGCTCCGAAATTTCAGTACACTTGCTTTGAAGAATACTTCGGCCAGTTTCATTATGATGTATGATGTTCGTCAGAACTGTAAAGGTGGACTCTTGTGTATGTTCAATAAATGATCGTGTTCAGATATGGAACCAAATCCTTGTGAGAAACACCTGTACATTTTATAAAAAATGAGAGAGAATCGTATATCGACGTTTCAGAACGTGTCACGTCTTCTGACCATTACTGCAGCCCAAGCCAATAAGAATAAGCGTTTAGTTGATCCATTCATCTCGTGTCAAGGACATGCACTATCTATCGGAATTAAAGCAATATGTTTCGTCAAGAACAGAAGGGGGGCTGAACTTAAGGAACTCACCATCTTGAAGGGGCCAACCTCAAGCTATGAAACTATTGACAATAATCCTGCCGTGGGCATTGGTGGGGATGTACGGTTTCAGGGTGCCGAGTTTGCGAAGGTGGTGAAAGGGAGGGAGAGAGACAGCTACATACGATGCAAGTAGTAGACCGCGATATCATGATCACGTCAATCTTTCAGAAACATTTGAAAGGAAGAACGCACGGGCGCTTTAAACAAGTTCACGGAGTGCCTGTACATAAGTAGTCTACCAAGGAACTTGCGCAAGCTCATCTCCTTGCCTAGTACAGTATGCGATTGTACGTGTGCATGCAGAGTTGAAGTTCATGCATACGTTCCATCACGCAACTCGACTGTGTAAAACTCGACTATTTTTCGAATCATTGACTCTTGATAAACGACCCCAAGCGTCAGCAGAAGTAAAATATGCCGAAAAGCGTAAGAAGATCTCACCTTTTGCTGCTTCAACAGACTTTTTCCAGAAGGGTTTGGTGCCCATGTGAGACGGGTACCAGTACGAAAAGGGGGCCACCATTTTAGTATTACAGTAGTAGTTTTAAACTTTGAAGTACTAGACGCAACGCAACTCACTGGCAGTGGAACTTGAACCAGACAGTCCGGTAACCGAACTAGCTCAGCCACAACCGGCAATTATCCAACTGAAGCTCACAATATTTCCTGCAGCTACATTACAGGAGTAAGTTCCTGAGTATGAGAAAAACGTTGTAGTCAGATTCGAGCGCCATCTCCAGCAGGAAGTCGCATGGGCGAGGCGCATGGAGGAAATTCTTCAAGTATTCGCTCGATCGATGTCCCTGATCGCCCGTATGTAAGACTACGCTTACGACGGATTTCCATAATCGTCTATATATACCGTGCGGTAGTTAACAGTACAACTGTTAAACGTTAACTATTCTACCTTTTGGTGTATCTGTTGGAGCGTCCGGCCAGCATTCTTACACCGTACTAAGTAAGACACGCTCTTCGTCCGTTGTCCACAGGAGCCGGGCTCGAATTTGTTGTCATTTTATTTCATTATCATCTTCTCCGCTAGTCGGAGAGGTCACAGAAGAGCTCATCAAGGACTTCCTTCGATATCAATTAGATGCGTTCGGAATACTACTGTATATCTTTGTCTCTCTGCTATCGACGAACGTTTGCCTTTACATCGTGACGATCAACATCTACGAGACTATCATAACACTGCGCGCGCGATTAGAGAAACAAGCATATACATATATCATAGTCCAACACGTCTTCTCGGTGTCTGTGTCACCTTATCCGTCCCCAGGCTGCATTGCGAGGCGTCCCAGGAACAATGACGTTCGAGTTGGTTGATGAAGTTGATGTCTTAGACGCTAGCTCGTCCTTTGGGGCCTGTTTTTTAGTCCTTATATGGGGAATAAGATCGAATGAGCAGTTGCACAGGACGAATTGACTTACTCTTCTCGTTGTCTTGCCATCTCCGTCTCCGACTCCGCGCGTCGAGAGAATTCGCAATCTGCTTTCTTTCTCATGCCCCTACCGCCAAAGTTCTTCTCCTTGACGGAATAGAAGACAGACCCCAGTTCAGCTGAAGTGACGGATTGTCAGGGCTTTCAGGATAACAATAGCTAGAAAGAAACTTGCCTAGCCAATACGCATCCACTGACGTAACTTGTGTTATGTATTCCCTAGATGTAAGGATAAGTTCATGATAAACGACGTATGTCGGAGTATCTGAACATCGTTGAACGTTAGATGGCATTAATACTGATTGAACGCAGTTACTTACAACCTAACCCGTACAATGCACTTGTTGGATGAAGATGCGTGGGCAATCCAATACGGATGTTCACAAATTCGCCAATTCCCTTCACACGAGCAGCCTGATGGAAGTAACCAGTAGCAATAGCTTTTCTGTACAAAAGAGTCAGTAACCGCGGTCGGTACAAATAGTTACAACGAATGCCAACCCGATGATATAAAAATCAGTTCCAATAGACACCAATTGCATCTTCTGGAATTTCATGATATCCTGCAATTGGACGCGTACTTCCCTGGCTTTCCGTAGTAGTTTGGGATGCAAGAAGTGTCTAACACTCCAGTCATCACGGTATCTGTAAAAGGGGGCGTAGGAAACTCGAATGAAAGCGTAGCAGACAGAACGAACCCGTGGCTCTTCCACTGATTGAACACATTCAAGAGCGTAAGATGATCACTTTCAGGAACGTTGAACCTTTCCCTAGCCGCATCGGCTTCTTCCATTCTCTGCTTCGGTCTGTAAAACACGTTAAAACAGAAAGCATGGAAACAATAGTCAACAAACCTGTGGTGGAGGATCCATGAAGTCGAACTCAAGCAAGTTCTTTACACCTAGTGATTTCAGTAATAGAACGGCGTTGGCTAAATTTGTCCGTTGGATCTCAGGAATTGTGCTAGCAACCAATTCGTTTCTGAATACCATTTCTGTGTGAAGGCGGTAGCAGAAGCTAAAATACCAGTAAGCACTGTAGTTTATCATTGCAGTTATGATACACACCCGCTTCCAGTACGGCAAGCCCGTCCAGTCCGCTGATTTGCATTTGCCTGGCTGATTGTAGTTATCTGTAATGCATCCATGCCAACTTTCGGGCCGCACACCTTCAACTTGCAATATCCGGCATCCATAAAATAATGAATACCATCGACTATAAAAGGTCGGTCACCATCAAAGGGGCAAGCGACAGCAATTCTCACCTGTCAGTGGAGTCTCCGCAATATCAGTTGCAACAATAACTTTTCTTCTGCCGTCACTCATGGCCTCGGAAATCTTTGCTTGAAGATCAGCAGGCATCTGGGAATATATTGGAAGAACAACTAAGGGGGCAAGTTCATCCAATTGAAATAGTTGTTCTAAACGAATCCTTGTGAGAAAAAGAAACCAAGAAATTGGAGGACATCAACTGACTGCAACGACCTGACAGGTAATCTCGATATCTTCCTGACCCGTCATGAATACAAGGAATATCTGCTGGTGGTAAAAAAAGGGGGATTTGAAGTACGTGTTTCACAGCGCTATCCGGAGAAAATATCATCGAAGAATTAGAGCACGAACGATGTCTCTCGCAGACCCGCCTCCCGATAACATACAAAACCTAAACACCGGATCAGTTTGCCTACAAGCACAACATTAACTTTGCAGCATACTTTCTTTTGGACGTCGCCCTAGACACGCGTCGGCAGCAGAGTTCCTGACCTAGGGTAATGATCAGAAGAGAACTGAAATATGATGTACATAATTCGGATGGTACCAGGATCCAAAGGTATTGAACGTTTTCCGCCAATTAAATCGATTCTACACCCAGCGCCCGCCAGTTTTTGCCGCTCAAGAGAAAGATGAACTCCTTTCCTTCCGAATCCTTGATCTCGCCTACAAGCTTCCGTCGTTTGTCCATTCCATAGTGTTGTCAAGTTGGATTTGAAGAAGCTATATGCATAGACAGGTGTTACACTGGAAAATCTGAAAGAAATCAACGCATATCATTTAGCGCGGTGAACTCATGAGCCAGACCTGAGCGTTGAAAGGCATATACAATTCTTATACAAATGACTAGCGTAATGGTTTGTCTCTAGAGTCACTGGCCAGAATACAGACTGGTTTTGCGAGATCAGAGGAAGCAAAAACGCTGTGTTGGTCGTTCGACACGGAATGGCGGCCCGGCGTTAGTGGTCGATCTCACAGTACAACTTCGGTCATGCCGTTCCTCCGTCTCTTTTAACTCATCTTCCTCTCCACTCTCCTTCGCATTCGTAATCAATGCTGATTCTTTGACAATTATTCGAGGTGCGCAGCCTCACCAAAGGTATTTCAGCCTTCCCCTCATCGTTGCCCGACTCGAATCCAGTCAATCGTCTCTTTTGCGACGGCAGCAGCAGCAATTGGGACACATCTTCGCTCCACAGGTTTTGATACATCAGCATACCACCACGAGTCGGCATATAATTACGACTGTCTGTCCTCCCGCGGCCAACCTATCAATTCCGTTCTCGAAGGTGTACTCTCAGTCCATTGCTACGTAATCCGGAGTGAGCCATCTAGTAGTCAAGCTGTTTATCGAAGACGGTGCGAATGCCAATGCTTTATTTTTGTCATCGTGTATTGATCTTCCAAGACCGCCATGGCATTCCATGTGTCCCAGTAGGTTTCCTTCTTCCCAGGAAACCTATCATTAGGCATTATCGCTCGTGTGGCCTGTCCTGCTTTCCCGCGAGACAAAATGGAGTTCCGAGGTATTGTTCGAACAACCCCGTTGTCGACACCTCCATGTCTCAGCCTATGTATATAAGTTGCAACTATGCGATACATTGCCGAGCGCATGGCAGTACCGGTGCCAAAGATATATGCCTGGAATTCTGATGCATCTAATCCCGTGGGTGCTGAATATATGATTATGGAGAAGGTGAGTTTTTCTTCCATTGTCTGACAGTTCCTCTTGATTGATTGTAATCAAGGTCATTGGATCTCCCGCATTTGATATCTGGTACGACTTCTCTTGGGAAGCCAAGGAACATGTGGTTACTCAGGTCGCTCGACACCTCATAGCTATTTTTGAGCTGCGATTCGCATTAGTGGGATCTCTTTATTTGTCCCCTAATAAATAATACATGGTCGGCCCAATCGTGGATCCGAAATACTTCAAAGCCATAGACGGTATGCCTGTATACACAGATGGCCTTGTACAACATTTACTACACGAGTTTCGAGAACCATTCTGCAACGCTTCTGACTGGTTGTCGAGCCCCATGAAGGCGGAGATATTCGCCTTGTCTTCTACGCCTTCACATGTCGGAGAGCTCCGCCCACGAGATTCGACGCTCACCTTGAATGTCATGAATCACGCTGTCGGATTGTGCTCGAAGTACCCTGGCAATAACCCCATCGTTAGCAACACGACAGTCTCCCAGAGGCCGTTCTCCTTCATGTTGGATGACTTCAGCTATGGTAAAGTGCCTCCGATCAGTTTATTGCTACCTCGACTTACTGATTTGCTGCTCTCTCCGCCCTGTAGATCGGCAATACTGGCAACGTCACCGGGTACATTGATTTTGAAGTTGTTGCGATTGGGCCGTTATGGAAATATGCCACGCTTCCCGAATGGTTGCAAGTCACAGACCACAACGATGGGTGGTCGGAACAGGGTGGGTTTGAAAGCGACAGATAGATGCTGCGGTCGGTTTTCATGCGGGAAGCAGGCTACCATCAGGTTGGTAGAGGCCTACATGAACAGTCTTCCTATCCGAGACTTCTCAAGAAAATTTGCGGCTGGTGCCTCCTTGTGGTGGTATGATGGCGATTGGGTGAATGAGCAGTTGGCATGGGCAGAGAAATATCCAGGATTAGGTTATCCATAGTTGGATGATTAAAACTGATGGACAATGAGCGACACTTCAAGAACGCGGCTATAAATAATATTTGAGTACAAATCGGTACATATGCAGTCGCTAGTTGTGTAATTTGAAATTCATGGATACATCTATCAGGAATGGAGTAGAGAATTTTATGAAGATGAAGATGGGATGGGAATAACATTTGTCAATAAAGAAGTGCAACTACCGAGCGCTGAGCTCTACGATGTACAGCTATCTGATATATATGATGCTGCACATATGGCTTGGAATACGTCTGTAGGCTCAAACAGAGTGCTCAACTTGGTCATCTGAAAAGTCCACAACTATGACCTTTCCCGTACGGGATCCAACAACGACCTTTTTCCCACAACAATCCCTTGCATAACCCCTCATGTTAGGCGGTATCCAAAGGACCCGTCTGCCCTGCCCATCTAGAATCCACTCACTTTCCTGCTTGTAACGATACTGAGGTGGGACTATGGCAGGGGGTGTAGAATGTTGCTGATCATCGTGCATTGTGACAAATACCATTGGGAGTGACGAATGATTGTTCCTGTTGGTTCTGGTGGGCAAGTTGATGTTGGGAGAGGGAGCAGGGGATATTCGCCATCTCTTCACCGAGTAAGGATTCTGCAGGATGACGCTGGTCCCATCGACACCAAATGCAACGTCGTCGAACTCCCCGTCCACTTCTACTCTAGCAAGGAGGCTGCCCGTCTCCACCTCCCACAATGTAAGATACCTGGGTTCTGCATATTCCAACGTGAGAGACAGCAATTGACTGCTATTTGGAGAGAATCTGACAAGTGTAGGTTCGTCGACTTGGAGAGTGGAAATGAATGTAAGGGCGTGAACATCCCAGATTCGTATCTCGTCGAGTGATGCTGATGCACAAAATCTCGAGTCTGGCGAGAATGTCACAAGTCGAATGAAAGAATAGTGGCCATAGAAAGTGTGGAAGCAGAGACCTGTCGCTGCGTCCCAGAGCCTCGTGGTGTAATCCTCGGACCCCGAAGCTATGAGATGTCCGTCGCCTGAAAAAGTAACACAAGTCACAGAATCGCGATGACTGTGTTTGTTGAGATCCGCGCGATCGTCCGTAATGTCCGAGTCCGTTTGCCAAAGCTGGACGACGTTGCCATTTAGTGATGCAATAGACTTGCCATCCGATGTGGTCACTGCTCCTTCTCCATTGTATTCGAACCACAACACGTCGGCCTTTTCAGTGAGATCCCAAATTCCAAACGTCGACTCGTCCGTCGTGTACATGAGCTGCTGTCGAGTCAAAAATCGAATTGAGGAAATCCGATGATTTCTCCGGATCGTTTGGAAATCATCATAAGTCCTTGCATCAAATATCTTCACCGTTCCATCCAATGTGACAGAAGCAATCCATGTCGAATCTGGTGAACATGCAACGGACACCACCCAGCCATCGTGTCCAAGGGTCTTCAAGCATTTCTTCCTCATGATGTCCCATACCCTCACAGTCGTGTCTCCGCTTCCTGATACAACTCTATTGCCTGCACCCAACCAACAAACAGCCCACACTCCATCCGAGTGGTCCTTTAGAACGCATTTACAAGCCTGAGAGGAGACGTCCCAAATTCGAATAGTATGGTCCTCTGAACCAGACGCAATCATGGTGCCGCATGGTGAGAATGCAACTGTTCCGGCCGCGCGGGTATGTCCTTTCAAAGCGCAGATAAGGCTGCCAGTCTGCAAATCCCAAACATCAATTATACCACTATCACAGCCAGTCGTAATGAGTGTATCATCAGGTGAGAATGCAACAGATTTGAATCGATGTTCATTCCTAATCAATAAAGCTCGACGTTGTCCTGTAGAAACTTCGAAAATCTCGACACAGTGGTATTCATGAACTGCAATCATATCGTCACCATGCGAGTATGCTGCATGATATAGCTCCTGTCTTGTTTCTATTGCCCTTGTGCATGCATCCCATGAATTCTCGACCGAATTCAACAAATGAGCGTCTTTCGGGATACCGTCTTGATATAGTTTTCGAACAAGAGACTTTATGGGGCACCACAACAAGGCGGAACGATATGTATGAAGTGCAGATGCTGCGATAACGTCGAAGAACCGCAGCACAAACCTTTCGCTATCCTTCACAATGGCTGAAAGATTCGTGTTCGTCAGGTTGACCTGATTGCCAATCATAATAACTGAGTATAGCAACACTACACAGGCAAGTCAACTCACCGCGACCAGCCACGCTCTCACGTCACGAAGGGTGTATACTGCACATCCAAGATCGCCGATGATGCTAAGAACCTCAAGCCATGGCAATAGATTATGCTTGAAAAAGGCTTCCAACGACTTGATGATATATCGCACACCGTCGTGGTCCTTGGAAGCAATGCAAAGATGTCTTGCCCAGGATTTGCATGCGTACTCCAGCCCACTTCCAATATACCTCTCCCGACGCTCACCGAGATCTTTGATTTCGCTATTCATGGCGTATATGGGAAGGTCGCACATGTTCTTCTTCAACTTCTTGTTCATCAGTGCAAGACAGCACATCCCAAGCTTGGAATGATAAATGGAGGGGTCGATGTGAAACCTCATATCCGTGCATCGAG
This sequence comes from Sarcodon aspratus, assembly GCA_003313825.1. Classification (NCBI taxonomy): domain Eukaryota; kingdom Fungi; phylum Basidiomycota; class Agaricomycetes; order Thelephorales; family Thelephoraceae; genus Sarcodon; species Sarcodon aspratus. The sequence goes on from QLOR01001266.1 coordinate 16,893, forward strand.
TTGGGTCAGTGAGATAATCTGGGAACGACTTGTGACAGACTCTCAATAGCTCCAAATCCGACTTGGGGACAATAAGGACCGAGTGAAGTGAACGGATGGAGTTCCGCACGCTCTCCAGTGTTATATCTAGTATTGTTGCAAGGTCCGCACGTGAGAGAGGATTGAACACCAACGCGATGGAACCAACAACGAGACGCAACCGCTCAAAATACTCGGTACCATCCATTTTGAAATTGACATCCTTGAAGCTCTGGAGGAAGATCTGATCGTAGATCGCATCAACTCCTGACTTTCCTTCGTTGAAAGTGCTGTCTGGTCTGCTGGTGATCATTTTTAGACTCTCTTGAGGTGTATGATGTGGAGACTTGGTGAATTCGACGATGACCCACGCCACAATGAAGATACCAGAGCACTTCGTGACTACCGCAGAGATCTCCTCCTCTGTAGGCCATATGGCACTCAGATTGCAATCGCTTCTTTGTGCAGCAACTTCCAATAGACGGGTTCGGACATATAACTCGATGTCGTGATTGACGGATGCCGGATCGACCTCGTGTAGCACAAAAACCTTTGCGTGCGGTTGTAATAGTGGAAGGCGAAATCCAGCTCGAATCGGTATTTCAGGCCTGCCGGTGATGAAGAATTTGACCCGTGGCAACGCGTCAACGTGTCTGCCCAACAGCGAAAGGATTGCGGAAGCAGGTTGCTTATCCTCACACTCGTCTAAAGCATCTATGATGATGGTGGTCGATAACTGAGTTGACTGCAATGGTTGTACTAGGAGGTGTTCGAGCTGTATAGCTAGGGTTCCGTGGCCAGCGTCAGGAGTAGAATTGAGGATCTGAACGAGAGCGGCTTTGAATATCGGGTATTGACATGCGAGATGGTACGCCAAGGTGGGAAATATGAGATTGATGTTGCGTCTGTCATCAAAGTCACGGGAACAGAAGAAACTGGCTCCAAGGCGTTCCCTTGCAGAAGTCCGTTCGGCAAATGTCTTTGCTATCGTGGATTTCCCTATCCCCGCTGACCCATTCAACCAGTACACTCGTTTGTTCTGATCATCCGCCTCCCAATCTTCTATACGCCGTAATTCTTCTCTCCGCGTTCCGGTCAGGCACGTTTCATGGATGGCAGACCGATAACCTGCATTCTTGACGTGTGGTAGCTTATCGAGAAGCAAAAGCTCTGGATCAGATGGAATCAGATGTAGAAAAGACCGATCTCGGTGAATGATATACCATGACCCTGCAAATATTTGATTTAGTGGCTGTTCTGTCGCTTCAGTAGTTTTAACACACCTTGATCTCTACGCTGATATAATCTCCTGCAACATCGTTGAAAACACTATGGCTAGCATTGACATGAGAAGCTCCTGCAAAGAATCCGCGACGAAAATTTGCTTCTAAAGATCCAGACTGTAAATCTTGGCGCGGGAGGTGAGATGCTGTAGAAATGGTCATAGCCGTTTGATCAGAATCTTGGACAGGTTGCTTATGACGCAGTCTGCCCTCATATCTTGGAATCGCACTGGAGCCTGGCTGACTCAGAGGGGAACGTGGATGGGGCAATATCGTCTGCTGGCTTCTGGCCAGATCGCCCAGCATTAGGACCCAGCTTAGCCTTTTTGGATCTGTGCGGTGGACTCATTGGAATCCGACTGCAAGCAAGCGTGAGGATGGATGAGAGCGCAAGACGAGTTCAGTTTCGCCAAATAGGTATAGCATCAGACTCTAGCGCCGTCTCTATCAGGCAGGGAAGTCGCACGGGCAGGCGGACGGGCGAGACGCTCAGAAACTTGAATAGAGCAGATTGTAGTACATACTGTAGTAGATTTCTTCAGATTCGCTTGATCCATCGGTGCTTCTCCGTCAGTGGTGCTTTGAGTACGTTTTCTCCGGAGAAGTACCCTATCCAGTCTTCGTAACTGTTTGTATGTGGGCAACTGCAAATTTATACTCAATAAGCGTGCCTCATTTCTTACTTAAGAAATTCGACATTGTTGATGACGAAAAAATATACCCCTTCGTGTATCAACGGGCTCTATAACGCGCCAAGTATTCCGAACCTGACCATGACGATAGGCTGCAGCCCAGTCCACAAGAATAAAGCTTATCAAGTGAACCCATGCCAGTGTTGGCCCTACTTCATCTCCGAGTCGAAGTTGTTCATTGTTGAAGATCGCGTGCCACCGGTGGCGTCGGCGATCTGCAGTGATTTGGAGAGATCGTAGCGGCGCAAGTTTGCGCCAAGTCCCCGACTCATCATCCATCATCATTGTACTAAGACTTTATA
>QLOR01001271.1:0-39919 GCA_003313825.1 Sarcodon aspratus
CGGTGTGGGGAACTTAAAGTACACTGGTGTCAATATTGCCGGATTTGACTTTGGGGTAATTGTGTTTATACGATATGTTGTTCGCTTCGACGTGTTGACATTGTCGCATTGGATATAGTGTGGTACTGACGGCACTTGCGTTGTTAGCGGTGTAGCCCCGCCTCTTACACAGTTCGGTGGTGCGTGCCAATAAATCAACTCGTCTCTATGATTACTAACATGCCCATCTATTTCTGATTAAACAGGCGCAGACGGAGCTGGTCAAATGCAGCACTTTGTCCGGGATGACGGATTCAATGTTTTCCGTCTTCCGGTGGGATGGCAGTTCTTGACCAACAATGTGTTGGGCGGAACTTTGGATCCGACGAATTTTGCAAAGTATGATGCTTTGGTTCAGGCGTGTTTGAGTACGGGGGCTTCTTGTCTCATCGATATTCATAACTATGCGAGGTGGGATGGTCAAGTCAGTTTTCTTCCTCAATGATACGACTATGGCTGGTCTTTTCTTACCTTCAAGTTTTTGTTAGATTATTGGTCAAGGGGGACCGACCAACGAACAGTTTGCTGCTCTGTGGAGTTCGCTCGCTACGAAGTACGCAAATGAGCCCATGATAATTTTCGGAGTGTAAGTTGATCTCAAAACAAAAGTGACACTCCATTGATACTTATATCTCTTTGATAAATTTATAGTATGAATGAACCACACGATATTCCGGATATCACCATCTGGGCTGCGACTGTACAGGTCGTCGTTAACGCCATCCGTAACGCAGGGTAGGGGCATATCAATCAATTAATAGGACCCAAAACATTGAACCCTGTCGCAGAGCCAACAGTCAGATGATTCTCCTCCCTGGAAACGACTGGACGTCTGCCGCCACGTTCATATCCAATGGCTCCGCCGATGCCCTCAAAAAGGTCACGAATCCTGACGGCACAACAAACAATCTCGTGTTCGACGTACACAAGTACTCGGATAGGTATTAGTGTTCTCCCGAAGCTTATTTGAAACATCCTAATATTTCTATTCAAATAGCGACAATAGCGGAACACATGCGGAATGTGTGACGGATAATATCAGCACCGCGTTTGCGCCGCTGGCTCTGTGGCTCAGAAGCAATGGCAGACAGGCTTTGAACACTGAGATGGGTGGAGGGAATACTGCGTCGTGTGTGCAGTATGTTTGCGCGGAGGTTGCGTTCCAGAAGGCCAATTCTGATGTGATATTGGGGCACATTGGTTGGGCGGCTGGAAGCTTTGCTACCAGTAAGTGGATACTCTTCTGGTTTGTGGTGAATGGCTTGACATGTGATGGCTTGTGGTGCAGGTTACGTGCTTTCGTCAACTCCAACGTTTGATGGCAGCGTATGGACTGACCAGCTGTTGTTGAAGTCGTGCGAGGTGCCGAATTGAAGATAAGAATTGGTTTTGTTGACTCGGAGGGTATTGGAATGAAAAGTTCACGTTATATATGCATTTTTCTTTCAAAATGTAGTTCCACACTTTGAATCACAGTTGGAAGTCAGTTTAGATGAAAAAAGGTCTTTTCGGAGCAGTAGTACAGCAAGCGGATGTTTATTGTTGTTTACTAAAGCCTTCCTCTTTTCGGCTACATCCACTGTCCCGAAACATGTTTCCCAGACTCAGAGAGTCATTCAATTGAACAGCAAGTACTTTTACTCAGTTTTCGCCTGACGATATCTCATCACATCGACGGACAGTGATTGCCATTGTTCTTCACAAGCCTGCAGCAGTCACTCACATGAACCGAATATACTAGTAGGAAGAACTACTGGTCAAGCAGAAAGATGCCGAGCGCTTCACAAGTCGTTGAACTCTACCGGCAACTTCGACTTCACTGCGCTACTCTTCCCAGTTCTTCCTGCGACATGTCACTCTTCGTTCTTGGACCTCAGGCACTCGTCGCCTGACTCGTCTCTTAGAGAGTTAGCGTTGAAGTCGAAGGCCTTTAAAAGGTATGTTCCAAGCCAATACTTACGTGGGACTAGGTCAGACATGATCCCATCAAACTTTATTATGTAAAGTTCCAGTGATGGATCTGCCCAAGCAATAGAGACGGCTCTCGTCCATCTCAATACTATGCTGAACCGGACTACATCTCGAGACATATTTGTTGACGTGGAGTTGCTGTTACGACCAGATTTGCCACTCGCATGCAAGGACAATTCGGCGATTACGGAATTGTCTGGGGAGAGGGTGACAGGATCATCAGCAAGCGTTCAAGATAAGGCAGTTTCCCTGTATCGAAGTATTTTGTTGCTGCATGTTTGACAATGATATTCATGTCAAAAGGCGGGCTCCACGATACACCATTGCTCTTTCTTTTATCTTTTTACCCTCCTCTCCTCTCCTCTCCTCCTCCGCTATCCATTCAGCCATCATGACATCCACTGCCGTCAAAGTTCTCAGTCATTCTGTCTCATCGATCTTCTCCTGTCTCAAGCACATCATCTCCATGACTCTCCTCACTATCTTCGACTTGGGCCTCGAAGTCTACAACTTGTTTACAGCCAAAAAGAAACCCGGAACTATCACCGTTTGCGGTGGTAGATGGCCAAAATACCACCCACCCCAACAAGGAGACAGCAGGTCGTGCTGTCCAGGGCTAAATACATTAGCCAATCACGGTTGCGTAAATTCTCATTCAAAATAGAGATAGACGATGTTCCTTATAATGCATTCTTTTTGTTGTGGTTTCTGGCAGGCCTTATACCGCACTCAGGACGTGAGATCTCGTTTCTAGAGCTCGCCCGAGTATGCCATGACCACTTCAACTTTTCGCCAACGTTCAGCTGGTACACGTCGAACTACATTGCGAGCACTCTGGGCCGCGACTATGCGACTGGGACGCTGGATCTGGAAGACGTCAGCGTGCATAATGGTATAGAGCATGATGCAAGTTTGACTAGTAAGTGTGTTCCTGCGAACCATGTGCGCATGTGTAATGAGTTTGGTCTTCATATGTATTTTGTGTGTTTAGGACAGGACACATTCAATGTGCATGATCAAGGCAAACCAGATCCTAAGCTCGTCGAAGAGGTTTTATCTTGTGGTACTGGCCCAAATGGACTGTTGACTAGCAAAGATTTGTCAAGGCTCCTTTCTAAACGCAGGGTAGAATCGCGCAAGAAGAACGGACAATACTCACAAACCCTCACCCATAGACTGTTTGGTAGCAGCAAGTAAGTCTTATCAACAATCCAAAAATTCATCAAGGTTCTTTTGATATTGATATACTTTGGTTCTGTTCCTCGGTAGTACATCAACTCTGCTAACACATTTCGGCGGCGACCCTGTTGCTCTGAGGCCGTTTTTGCTTGAAGAAAGGTTTCTTGAAGGTTGGGAGCCCAAGGTGGATTATGCGATGGGTGTCACGCTGTGCAAATTCCAGCAGACGGTGTTGCCGCTCGCGATGAATATCGATGAAGGACAATTCAATGGGAAACAAGAGTAAATGGTCCCACGTGTTGCTGATAGACGCGCGCACATTCAAGCAAGCGTTCTTCCATCTCCTCATGTCTTGATTAATACATGTGTATATCGTCGGTCTCACCATATAGATTTAAAAAATGATCCCACGCGGTATCTGCGGCATGATGCGATTGCATAGCTCCTTGCATAGTCGAGCCATAGGCCTAGGGGGCACAAAGTAGTCCCTAGTCACCACACTATAAACCGACTTTGCAAGGTCAGCCGTCATGTCGAAAGAATGTCCACGAGCATCAATCCACATTACGATCTGAGCAGAAGTAGTGTCAAAGTCCTGTTATGAGATCTGCGAAAGCAGTTCACGAATGCGACGTCAGCGAGTGGGCTGGATGTCGGGTGTCGCATGATTTAAGAAGCGTGATATCTTGAGAATTTGTCTTTCGTCCCAAGTTATCAATGCATTCAAAACCCAGGTAGGACTCGTTGGGAATAGGCGCTGTGGCAGCTTGCGATCATAACGACTCCATGACGGTTACTTAGGGTAAATCCCTCTTCTCTCAACAGCACAAGGTTTGAGGTTGAGCGACGGCGCTCTTGGAATAGGAGACGATTTTCCGGACACAAACCAGCAAGAGGAACACGAAACTTGCGCTGGTCACTAGCGTTGAGTGCGAAATCAATCGACCCGCCGGGATTGAAATCAAATATTTTGTACTCACGGTGCTTCAGGCTCTAGAAATGCCAACTTGTCTACTATCTGGTCGAGGGTAAGAACCAACCGGACCAAGTCAGTATAATCGCCTCTTGAGTGCTAGAAATTTCGACACGGAAAAGCACAAATCGTTTTCACACAGCGAAAGGAAACGTCAAAGTAAATTTTGGCTATTTACACCAGAAAAGATGGATGAATGCCTGCAAGTACTCACTAGAACAGAGCTCTAATGGATATCGTCCAAGATTTAGGACGTCCGAAGACCATCACCTGTTGCGCAAGAAAGAAGTTACAACTTACAGCTACACATACTGTACAAAGTTCGTCTGAATACAACGTCTACTGCACCTTATTTTCCGCCTGCCATGGGCTCAATTCAAACATAGCAGGTAAAGACCTCCAGACCCTTCGACCAATCGCTAAGACACGCCCCACAGAAAACGGCCCTTGACGATGTCGTGAATTGCGGAGGCTCCAACCCATTAATAGTCATGTCGGCCGACGTACAAGTTATGGAATCGGAGATGGTCAGGAAAATGCGCGAAGCTTTCTTCTCAGTATACAAGCTGGATGAACGGTAACAAGAGAAACTGTCGTTCGCATGGGTGCTGCTTGGAGCCGAAGAGGACGTTTTCGGCAGCGTTCCATTCCGCTTCCTTGAGCTTTCCAAGGCCCTTGACTGCAACCTTTCGCGTTATCGGAGGAAGGTCTGCGCCTACTATGCAGAGTATGATGCGGTGGTTCATGGTGTGTAACCACGGGGGCTTCTTGTCTCATCGATATTCATAACTAGTATGCGGGGTTGGACGGTCAACTTGAAGTCAGTTTTCTTTCTCAATGATACGACTTTTCTTGCCTTCAAGTTTTGTAGATAATTAGTCAAGGGGGGCCGACAAATGAACAGTTTGCTGCTCTGTGGAGTTCGCTCGCTACGAACTACGTACATGAGCCCAAGATTATTTTCGGAGTAAGTTGATCTCGAGACGAAAGTGACACTCCGTTGATACTTGTATCTTTTTAATAACTCTATAGTATGAATGAACCGCATGGCAGCGCATTGGACTCGCGGATGAGTGACATGTTGCGGGAAGTTTCATCTAAACTAGCTTCCAATTGTGATTCAAAAGTATGGAACTACATTCCAAAAATAAAACCAAGGAAGTGCATATAGCGTGCAGTTTTCATTCCAAAGCCCTCCGAGTCGACAAAAACAATTCTCTCCCTTCAATTCGGCACCATGCACGACTTCAAGAATAATTAGCGCTGAAGTCGAAGCCCTTTTAAAGGCACGACGGCCCAGACATGATGCCATCAAACCTGATTATGTAAATCCACCGGTGGATCTGCCCGAGGTTCTCGTCCATCTCATCATGATACTATGCTGAACTGGACTACATCTAGAGACATATTTGTTGACGCGGAGTAGCTGTTACGATCGCATGCAAGGACGGTCAGCGATTACAGAATCTGTCGGGGAAGAGAGCGGAGCCTTTAAGATAAGGTAATACAGTAGTTCCCTGGATCGGTTCTGCACGTTTTGATATTTATGTCAAAAGGCGTGGTGCTCCACCTACACCCCTTCTTTCATCTTCTTACCCTTCTCTCCTCTCCTCCTCCTCCGCTATCCGTTCAGCCATCATGACAGCCACTGCCATCAAAGTTCTCCGACGTTCTGCCTTGTCGTTTTTCTCTGGTCTAAAATTCTTAATTGCTATGACTCTCGTCGTTATTTTCGACTTGGGCCTCGAAGTCTACAACTCATTCGCAGATAAAAAGAAACCCGGAACTATCACTACTTGCGGTGGTAGGTGGCCCAAACACCTCCGGCCCCAGCAAGGAGACAGCAGGTCGTCGTGTCCAGCGCTAAATGCACTAGCCAATCACGGTTGCGTAAACTCTCATCCAAAATAAACATAGACGATGTTCCTTATATAATGCGTTCTTTTTGTTGTGGTTTTTGGCAGGCATTTTACCACATTCAGGACGTGGGATCTCTTTTGTAGAGCTCACCCAAGTATGCCGTGACTACTACAACTTTGCGCCAACGTTCTGCTGGTTCGTGCCGAACTACATTGCGAGCACTCTGGGCCGCGACTATGCGACTGGGACGCTGGATCTGGAAGACATCAGCGTGCATAATGGTATAGAGCATGATGCGAGTTTGACTAGTAAGTGTGTTCCTGCGAACCATGTGCGCATGTGTAACGAGTTTGGTCTTCATATGTATTTTGTGTGTGTGTTTAGGGGAGGACACATTCCATGTGCATGATCAAGGCAAACCAGATCCTAAACTCGTCGAAGAGGTTTTATCCTGTGGTACAGGCCCGAATGGAGTGTTGACTATCAAAGATTTGTCAAGGCTCCTTTCTAAACGCAGGGTAGAATCGCGCGAGACCAACGGGCAATACTCCCAAGCTCTCATCCACAAACTGTTCGGTAGCAGCAAGTAAGTCTTCTCAACAATCCAAAAATTCATCAAGGTTCTTTTGATATTGATGTACTTTGGTTCTGTTCCTCGGCAGTTCATCAACTCTGCTAACACATTTCGGCGGTGACCCTGCTGCTCTGAAGCTGTTTTTGCTTGAAGAGAAGCTTCATGAGGGTTGGGAACCCAAGGTCGATTATGCGATGGGTATCACGATGTTCAAATTCCAGCAGACGGTGTTGCCGGTCGAGATGAATATTGATGAAGGAGAATTCAAGGCGAAACGAGAGTAAATGGTCCCACGTTTGAAAATCTAAAATCCGTATCTACAATCAATTTATGCTTGGGTGATTCACTTACAAAAAAGGTGTAACAAATGACGACGAGAGGAGTCGATAATACTACAATTATGGGTGCTAGACACAAAGAGAGGGAGAGAGCCGAAAGAAAACGAATAAAAATAAAACGTAGACGTCCAACTTTTCTTTTTTATTTTAATGTATTCCCCCAAGCTATTCACACACCTACGCGGAAGAATGCTCCACCTTGGAGAGCCGGTTGAGATGTCGAGCCGCAGCGTCTTTGTCTTTCCTCGACATGTCTCCACCCTTGGCAATTTCCTGACGTGCTGTCGTCATCCACTCCAACAACAAGAACACGCATGATAACGCAGAGAAAATCCACGTGAACCACGGAATTATCGTTGCCACACGGACTTTAATAATAATAAAAAGAAAAATCAGTTCCAAGATGATCGTCGCCTTATTTGAGATGTACTGACGATACCAATGCTGCCTGTACTCCAAACTAAGCCCCAACGTGTGCGACTCGTCCTGTATGACTGATTCTGGGACGGCAAAGCCGCCCACAAGGGCCTGCAAGCCTGCGATCTTGTCCGCAAAGGTGACGGTGAACGCGATTGAGGTGGCCAGCAGCCACACGGAAGCAAACCCGACAGAGAGAGCAAGGACCAAAAAGGACTTGGGAGTCGCAAAGCGGGATATGGAAACCGCTGACAAAGACATGACAGATAAGACGATCAGGAGGGCGTGGATGGCGGAGGAGACTTTGCCGGGGTTTAGGATATCTGTAGTGTGGGGTTTAGAAAAACTGTCGAGTAATTAAGTGAGGGGGGAGAGAAGGGGGTTGTGGTGATGTGATTTAGACGGACCTGAGTCTAGGATACGGACTACAGTCCCCGAGGGTAGTAGCTGTACCAGGGCTATCCTCTCATCGTCTGACTTTACAAATGCGTTTATCAAGACTCCTAAACCCACGACTGCAAAGGTGAAAGTGAGGAGAAGACTAATGAGGAGAGGAAGCCTGCGCGACATGGTTGTCGGAGAGAAAAGCAGGAGAGAAAGTGGCAAGAACCGGATGGTAGTGAGAAACATGGTCAAGGATCTAAAAGCAACCAATAACCCGCTCGCGTTCGTCTTTGAACATCTTTGTTTGGCTGCACTGCCTGAGTCACTGAACTGGCAGGTCGTGGTCTCTCTGAGCTCGCGCGCGCGCTCGCACATACGGTGTGTATCATTTCTTTCCTGAAACCTCTCCTGCAAGACAGAAAAAAAAGATTTGCTCTTAAGAGGGCTCTCAAGAGGTGCTACGCGGAGACGCAGGGAACTACCATAGTCTAAGAAACCACCGTACAAAATCCATTTGTCACGCAAGGAGGAGCCAGCGCCTTATCAGTCCTTCGATAAGCCATGAGCACCGCCACAGTTGCCAGGCAGGGCCACAGTGGTGGGCCCGCAGCATACAACTTGGCATCCCGGGCACTAAACAACACAACAGAGGTGCGCCCAATAAGTAGGAAGCAAATAAAATTACTGAAAGCCCGGAATATTTATGCATATATGCATCAATGGATCAGCAGCAGGAGGAGTAGAGGCGCTGACGTCTGTCCTCGGGAGCTGATAACGGGGCCCCGCCATCACAGAGTCATAATCACCATTATCATCATGGACATTCAGAAAGCGTCAGCTTCCAGGTCGAGACAATCATGAAGGGATATTAAACGCAGCAAATTCAGGTGCCCTACCTAAAGTCCACATCACCGAACGGGGTGCACACACTACCGTCAATGTCACCACTAGAAACGTCGACCCCGGCACTCACACATCAATCGAGACGTATTCATCATACCTGATACCATGACGGTAATACAAAAAGTACTGATCAGGATTGCAAAACAAGTATCAGTCTATGCGCGTCACTTCACAGAGAGAAGGAATCGCACCAGTGAGTCAATGGGCCCCGCCGGCAATCTATCTATACTTCCCAATACTAATAATCAAATACAACAGCGTCCAACCACGGCCTAAACCTCGTCACCGCCGAGCTCCCAACTTCAAACACTCGAATAACAAAATAATAGCACAATCACAATCACACGCCGCCTCCCCAAAAAAAAATTCAACATCGGCCATTACGATACTACACTTCCCCTCCTACCGGCTTGACACGAGTTCAGAGAGACTCGAGAAGACACAGATCCGCAATCCCCCAGTGTACACAACCCTGCACGGGTTTTATGTATAACAACAACGATGCCGGGGTTGAATTATTATCCAAAGTTTCAGAAGCTCATATACTTATCTCAGTTGTCAACATGAGTTGTTGTCGCAGTCGAAGACTGTCGTTCTTGTTCCCCGATCTGATGACATAGTAACTTCCGTGATCGGGAGGTTTTGCTTCCGAGTGTTAATGGAGCATCCGATGCCGATTCGGACTCGGAGGCAATCTCATTCGAGAATGTTTTCAAAGGCATTGTGCGGAAAACCCTACTGTGGGTCTAGTGAGCGTCAAGTTTATGTTTTATGAACGGACGTCTATAAAACATACTACCGTTATCATAGTATCATTAAGTCCGCCTGACGTGAACCTTAGATTGCAAAAACGATTTACCCATCTGGGGTCTACGCAGCAGAGTTACAGGGACCTCGAAGGGTGGCACCTTCTTCTAATTCCTCAGTTTCAAACTTCAAATTGTTATATAGCATAATCTAAGAGTACATTGCAGAAAATCAATTAATCATTGTCCTATGACGTCTTTTACTAACTAGACGTCGATGCCTATAGTATTACATCTATCCACTATGTAGTATTTTATTTCTATCCACTATGTAGTATTTTATTTACAACACTGTTACACACAAAATTCAGTGGGGGGAAGCCTCCTCCATCCGAAGGAAAAGCAAGGATGAATGAACGAAAAAAAACAAACTATACAGGGTTATTATTACCCTCAACTCGCATACTAGTCCGCAGATTGTTCATCTCGACATTCCACAATTGTTGAGACGACGCGTTCTGATACGATACGTTCAAAGAAGACTCATTCGCAGACACCTGTGCACCAGACAGGTCTGTCTCTCGCGCCGTCTCTCGGATGTTTAGTAAAAGACGATTCCCCATCACACACGACAACGCCACCGAAAATCCAATCGGCACCTCTATCAGCGCAATCTGTTTATAATATCCACCATCAGTATCGGTTCATCATAACGAGAATAGCATCACACACGAACCGGTTCTTTCAAGAAGAGAATGAAATTGATGAAATAGGTGGCAAACATCCTGTACACGCGCGCAAAAGATCGTTCGTCAACACAAGTCTTAAAATATAGTCGAATGGAGCGAGAACACTTACACCAAGAAATACAGGATAGAATCCCGTACCAGAATCGCGAATATCCGTTTTCCAGACAAGTACACGCTCGATGTCTCCCTGTAATTTTGGACACCACGCAGCATCGCCAATATACACAAAAGGGTCTCATAAACCAGTATTGGGATCCAGAACGCGTAGAAATGATGTGTGGTGTTGCCTGCAGCACAAAACGAAAAGCCTGCGACAGTGAACGCTCTAGCTGATGACGAGAACCACAGATTATTAGCTAGTGTGCAGGAAAAATCAAATTGCTTACCTGTAATTCCTGCCAGGACCGTGCCCATCATGGTCGCAGAAGCTGCTGACGCAAGCACAAAGAAAAACACCACGATTACAAGAACTCGTTTACTCAGATAATAAAGGGCGAAGAGCCGTAGTTGCAGGATGACTGCGTATCTTTAGCCATTATTATCCAACAGTGAGCGGCCTGTACGCGTACCTTCAGCGGTCATGCACATGATCACGCCGACGCAGCCTTGCCATCGAAACCAAGACAAGCCTAGATCTCGTTATCAGCAAGCTAGAGTGGCATTAACAAGAAGTATACTTGCAGCTAGAAGCAAAACAGATGTTCATCATTGTGATTAAAGTCGATAAGCATTTGAGACATACAACTACAATAGAAAAAGGTCAGCAATGTGAGATGAGAGAATAATAATCGAGAGACTGACTGAATCAGTGAGAGGAGCACCAAAAAGAGCTATGAAGGTAGAAATAAGAATCAACAATCAAGCAATAGAACCACCTTGTACGCACCATAGTTGTTGAATCTGAGTACGCGTGATATTTCGCGTCAGAAATGATATGAATCGTATGAGAAAATGAAGACATTTACACGAGGATTGCCAAACCATGATATCGATTCTAAATGAACGCATTGAACATCCAGTCATGTAACAACTTTCAAAGAAGAACGTACAATGATGAATAATACTTTTCCGGGAGACCAAGGGGATTGCTGCAGAAACCCCACACATGAGAAGAATGAAAACTTGAGCTTCGAGAACCAAAAGTCGGACTGACCCATATCAATTCGATCTGTGCGCGATATGCAATGTCAAAATGTAGTCCACGAAACCAAGGAGATGAATACCTCTTTGTCGATGGTCATTACTGGAAACGCGTTCGTAAAAACGGGGTTGACAAACTTGAGATAATGAAGACGGCTTACAATGATCGAACAAGATAATTGAACTGGAAGCCACTGCGCGATGGATCGTAAATTCCGAAGACGCTCGAGGTATTGGCGGAAACAAAAAGCACGTACACTCCGAATACCTAGTAGCTTGAACAGCCCAGAGGGCAGTCTTGATTGCATCAAGAGAAGCTTCGGTGGCCATATTGGAGGAGCGCAAGGAGGGACGATTCTCAAACCGAGCAGATATTACAGGAGAAAAATGGGGGGATAGAAGAAGCACGTCAGGAAGCGGCAGGCCACATAAACTTCAAAACCGAAGCCGAAGAACGCGCAAAAGATCAGCGCTCAGGGCATCATAATAGTTAAATGAAGGACCAGAAGACCTAGGTTCCCGTTGGTGGAGAGAGAAAGGTTCTTGTAAGGGTAGCCTATACCATAACAGGCCGCCATTCATCGCCTCCGAACTACAGCACAATGCAGATGGGAAGGTATTGCCCAATGGACGCGATTGAGGCGCATACGACAGTGGCCCAGAACGTGAATTGCAATCAGTCGTAACGCGTCTATCGGCTTTATCAATATTCTGATCAGCACATCTATATCCGAGGAGTGCACGCAAACAAATAACAAGACCAACGGCATGATCTCACTCTGGCTATGTTGTCCACTGCCGGATGTGAGCTGGATTCAGAACAGCCCGCACACACAGCCTTCAACTATTTTAGCGTCGTAAGCGTCGATAAGTGAATAAACGGAGCGAAGACGAATAGCCTTGCCATACGTTGGAGAAAATTAACGACAATAATCAATTTTTAAAGTTTAAAGTCGCCGGAAACAATTTCTACCCGATGTTTGGCACCCGGCACCGCCATTAACTTCCGGGCCAAACAATGCCACGAGGAATTTGTTTTTGTTTTTGTTTTTGTTTTTCAAATTACTTTCCCGCGATCTGAATGGCAGTCCGTCTACTCTATACCAACGGGCGCGAGAGGAGGACATTGTCCAATACGGGGATGAACATGGCCTTCCTGTTCAGGCGACAACTTCCAAACACATCCATTCCATCATGACAACGGTCGCAATGATTCATCATCCCGTCAACGCTCACTTAACGATCGCTGGCTCATCTTCTTCCTGCCTCCCCAACAACAACAACAAGAACACGCACGCCGTCCAATACACCCTGTGCGCAACTTTCTCCTCCGTAACAAACGCCGCAGCAATTCTCAAGAGTTCCCCTTACATCACCATTGATTGCGAAGGACACAACTTCGGCCGCATCGGTGGCACACTATCCCTCATCAGTGTGGGAACTCCAAATGCTGACAACATCTTTCTCTTTGATGTTCCTGCATTACTGTCCATCAAGTCTCAATCGATCGATCCTTTTGCACCCCTCGCTCAGATCTTCTCGGCCACCGACATACAAAAGATCGTGTGGGATGGCCGTATGGACTGGCTCGAGCTCCGCGAGACCTGTCAACTACCTCTCGAACCTGTCCTGGATCTTCAACTCGTGGCCCTGTCAATCACACAGGACAGACGTGCGAATCCTTATGAGAGGCTTCTGAAGCTACGTCAGGTATTCCCCACCACTCAGATCAAGAAATACAAAAAACTATACGATGACCTTGAGATCGTCGTGGGCTTGCAACGGTGTCTCGAAGATAACAATCTGCTTGATAGCAACAGTAAAGGAGGCAAAGATCGTGAGTTCACAAAACCCGCGTACACTTGCGCCTGTCGACGCCTTTTTTCCCCAGCCTCTATCGTAAAGATGCATCAAAACAACGAATGCAGTCGATGGATGGAACGACCCCTCGACCAAGCATTACTAAACTACGCCGCAAACGACATTTATCTCATATCTTCCCTATATGAACACTTCAAAAATACTGGTAATCTTCCCAGAAGAAAACTCGAGCGGTTCTTGAAGCAGAGCCAGAGATATGTCAGAGTACACGAAGAACGTGGGAAAGCAGAAAAAGGAGATATATTTTGTCCAGGAAACGTTATGCCTCTCGGCGTCCTCAAGGACTCAGGCGAACCTAGATACAAATGCAGCGCTTGCATGCGTACGGTATCTCTTCCATACTTCAATACAAGACGAGATGGCCAACAAAGACTGCGGCAGTCCCGTTGTCGTCTCTGCGCAGCAATAGCGTTGAAATATATGGTTCCTGATCACATGTGGTTAGTTACTTGATATATTTTTTTGGTGCCCACTTGCTATCCAAAAAAATCTCTTCTATTTCAAACAAATAAACTGTAATATAGCTATAAACAACGATATGTATTTGTTATATGGACTTTGGCGGTAATTATCTTCCGCCAGCTTGACATCCGTTCTGTTCCCCTCGGCGCTCACTGGCCCTAGGACCCGATTATAGAGCCGGCGGTAGAACCTTGCTGGCACTGGCGGTGTGCGACTTTTGACTCAACTTGAATGTGATCGGCATCATCGACCCTTGGATACCTCCCTCCCCCCAAATATCGAAAACTGTGGAGCAAAGATACGGTTCCCTCTTCACTCCGATGGCGACCAATGCATCGCAAGATCTTTTATGCCCCAGTCATTTATATATATATGGGGATAATCAACAAGGCTCCTCTTCAGATCAAGACTGGCTTGTTGAACTTGATGCATTCAATACATCCCGGCCGAGTGCTTCAAACACAGTGATGTCCATGATAACCGACTCGAATCATCTTCTCCTTACTAGTTCAGCCAGCGCCCCCGCGATACATCGCTATCAGACCGTGCCATGGATAAGATCAAATCATCATGGGCCATCCAGTTTCAAAATCTAAAGTATCATAAATACACACAAATGGAGGAATATCATCCATTCGCGCGTCGGTATGTATAAGAAGTTTCTAGAATTGATGATGCGCTCACTCCACCTAATTGAAATAAAACCAACCTATCATCAATCGAATTGGTCGCGGCGGAACTTCACACCCCTAGTCTCGATTAACGACATGGTCGTTCCGGCCACCATCTCTTGTTTGACTCGGCGAGAAAAAACAAAGCTAACTTACAGCGCTTTACAGACTTTCAGTACCAATGCTACATACAACCTTCTACTGTGCTTTACTTCTCTTCTGCCATGGGCTCAAAGATGGCCGGTAACGAGTTCCAAACTTTCTTCCTGCTCTCCCTATGCGAGTCTGACAAACCACTGATGCAGGTGTCACAGAGTGTAGCTTTGAAAGTCGGAGACGCGAATGGCGGAGGCTCCAATGCCTTGGCGGCCATGTCGGCTGATGCACAAGTTACAGAATCGAAGATGGATTGGAATATGTTTGAACCATTCTTCTCCGTATACAAGCTGGTTTTTCGGTGGCAGCTCCTCCTCCCGCAATTGTGTAGCTTGGGGCCAAAAAGCATGGTCTTTGCAGCATTCAGCTCTGCTTCCTTGAGTTCGCCGAGACCTCTGATCGCAACTTTCAGAATGGACGGAGGAAGGACCACGCTTGCAGAGCTCGCAGTCAAGGAGGCAACTCCTGCTCGACAAGCTCTATAGAACGCAAACGGAAGTGCAAACTTCACATCGCATTCGTTGAAAAGGTTCAGTACAGCATTTGGATGGGGTAATGGTTCGCCAAAAACGTATTCACCATGAACTTCGGAGGCCTCATATACTATGAATTCAGTTGGATAGGCTTCGCCAAGGTCCTCTAGAATCTGTTCCCGAATGCTTGGGATTTGATACCTAGTTGCTATACGCAGGATAGAGGAAAATGTTGCGAAATCTGGTGTCTTATGGCGGGTAGGAAACCTGTAAAAACATTTGAGTATTTCAGGATCGGAGATGATAAAATGGCTAACCCAGTGTTATATATAACTTTGAGAAGGATGGTAAAATCACTCTGAGAATCAGGGAGGTAAAGGCAGGGGTAACCTCTGACTTGTCCCGCACGAGCAAGGTTCTGAGGTGAGAGCTTCTCGCGAAAGATGGGGGAATTGAGACGAAGTAGGTCCATGTGGACTCGAAACAGTGTGTCTTCACACACGATCAAAATGTTCCCTTCGCTCAAGTAAAACTGATCGTGTCGAGGCATGCCCCATACATTGTCAAAATCTGTGGTCGCCTCATCCCGAGTGGACGAAGACTCAGGTGTGCCACAATCGGAATAGTTGGGTGGACAGAAATTGTGAGGTGAGTTTGGAGGAGAATCCGGGGTATGGGCGCGTTCCTCTTGTTTATGAATACGAATCCAATCATTAGAGCGTAAAACTTGGAGTTCCTGCAAAACATGAGTTTGTTTCATTAAACATATTCTTTGGGCTCAACGTACATCCAACAACTGCGTCAACTCGACAGGCACATAGCGGATTAATCTATACTCGCTCAAATTGCGGAAATAACGATTTATATCGTCTTTGGTGGTGCCTTCGTCCAGAATGGGTCCCACAACACCCAACATAGCACAGAAACCCTCGATCTTCAAGTCCGAAAGTTCTGTGTCGCACAATAGGCCCTCCATGTAGACGTTCATGAGGACCTCTTTTTCAAGAAGTCCTACTTTGAACAGCTCTCCTGCGAACACAATAATGGCGATGAACTGAGGCCAGCAACCCATCCGATAGATTGATTCTCCCCCTCTAGAATCAAGAATACTTCTGGCTGCTGATATCACCTCGGCGCATTTATCAAGAAGAGCTTCAACGAAGGTGTTTCCATCAATCCCACCCGGGATCTGGGGCTTGATGCGATTACTTAGCTCCCTACATAGCCGAGCCATAGGCCTAGGGGGCACAAAATGGTCCCTGGTCACCACACTATACACTGACTCCGCAATGTCAGCCATCATGTCGAAAGAATGTCCACGAGCATCAATCCACATTACGATCTGAGCAGAAGTGGCGTCAAAGTCCTGGAATGAGATCTGCGAAAGCAGTTCACGAATGCGATCGTCGGCGAGTGGGCTGGATGTCGGGTGTCGCATGATTCAAGACTTGAGAATATGTCTTTCGTCCCAAGTTATCAATACATTCAAAACCCTAGGACTCATTGGGAATGGGCGCCGTGGCAGTTTGCGATCATAACGATGTGACGGCTGTTTAGGGTGAATTCCTCTTCTCCCAACGGCACAAGGTTTGAGGTTGAGCGACGGTGCTCTTGGAATAGGAGACGATTTTCCAGACACAAATCAGCAAGAAGGACGCGAAACTTGCGCTAGTCACTATCGAATAAACATATCTGATTCGGAGTGCGAAATCAATCGACCTGGGATTTAAATATTTTGTAGTGGTGCTTCAGTTTCAGACTCTAGAAACGCCAACTTGTCTACTACTTGGTCGAGGGTAATCGATTAATAAGTAATTGATTCCAGATGAAATGAACATGTGTTGTCGACTTTTCATTCACGCTGTCGAGAAAACGATGACTCCCGGGAGTCCCTTGATGCGCTCCAAGTCCTACTAGTAGTACTAAACAGCTACTCAGCACTCAATAGCTTCCTTCATGCGAGAAATTTCGACACGGAAAAGCACGAATAGTTTTCATACATCCAAAAGAAACATCAAAGCCAAAATTTGGCTATCTACACCAGAAAAGATGGATGAATTCCTTTAAGTATTAGAACAGAGCTCCAATGGATATCGTCCGGTATACCATGCGTCCTCTCAGAGTTCGGACGTCTCTAAGGGTCAAAATATTTGGACCCTTAGAGACGTCCGAAGACCGTCACCTGTTGCCCAAGAAAAATTTTTCAACTTGCAGGCTACACATACTGTACAAAGTTCGTCTTGATACAACAACGTCTACTGTGCTTTATTTGTCGTCTGCCACGGGCTCAATCCAAAAATAGCAGGTAAAGACCTCCAGACCCTTGTCCTAGCTTCCCTATGAAGCTTCGACCAACCGCTAAGACACTCACCACAGAAAACGGACGAGGGCGTGAATTGCGGAGGCTCCAACACATTAACAGCCATATCGGCCGACGTGTAAGTTATGGAATCGAAGATGGTCGGGAAAATGCGTGAACCATTCTTCTCAGTATACAAGCTGGATGAACGGTAACAAGAGAAACCGTCGCATGAGTGCAGCTTGGGACCGAAGAGGATGTTTTTGGCAGCGTTCCATTCCGCCGCCTTGAGCTTTCCAAGGCCCTTGACCGCAATGTTCAGTGTTATCGGAGGAAGAACTGCGCCTACAGTATCTGTCGTCAAAGAGACGACTCCTGGTCGACACGCTCTATAGAACGCAAACGGGAGTGCAAATTTTACGTCGCACTCCTTGAAAAGATTGAGTACAGCATTTGGATGAGGCAATGGTTCGCCAAAGACGCGTTCTCCGAGAAGCTCAGATGCCTCGTATGCTTCGAATGCAATTGGATAGGCATCTTCAAGATCTACTAGGATCTGATCCCGAACATTTCGAATTTGATAGCTGGTTGTCATACGCAGGATAGAGGAGAAGGTAGGGAAATCTGGCGTCTTGTGGCGAGCAGGAAAACTGCGAAGAGGGTTGGTATCCTTCGTGTCTAAGGACGGTAAATGACTTACCCAGAGTCATATATGACTTTGAGAAGTGTTGCAAAATCATCCTGAGAATCTGAAAGATAAAGGCAAGGGTAGCCTTTGATTTGCTCCTCACGAGCAAGATTTTCGGGTGAGAGCATCTCCCGAAAGATAGGGGAATTGCGACAGAGCAACCCTGTATGAACTCGAAACAGAGTATGTTCACATTCGATCAAAAGGTTTCCTTCGCTAAAGTAAAACTGTTCGTGTCGAGGCATACTCCACGCGCTATCGGGATACGACTTGGGGTCGTCTGCCACAGAATCCGCGGCACTGCAGGAAGCAGTTGGAGTCCCCATGGTTGTCGTAACGTCAGAGGCTTCAATATATGAAGACTCGGCCATGCCGCTATCAGAATAGCCGGGTGGAAAGAAGTCGGACGGCGGCGTGTTTGTAAGATATTTAGGGCTGTCCTCGGGTTCGTCAGGGGGAGCAATCCAGTTGTTAGAACGTAGAATGTGGAGCTCCTGCGAAATATCAGTCGAATCACTGAACACATTCAAAGGATTAACATACATCCAACAAACGCGTCAACTGAGGAGATCCACAATGAGTTGAGCTATACTCGTTCAAGTCTCGGAAATAACGATCTATATCGTCTTTGACGGCGGCGTCTTTGTCCAGAAGATGTCCCACAATACTCAACATAGTACACAAGCCCTCAATCTTCAACTCCGAGAGGTCCGCGTAGCACAACAGGTTTTCCATGAAGAGGTTGATGAGAACGTCTTTTTCGAGAAGCCCCACCTTGAACAGCTCCCCCGCAAACTTTATCAAGGCAATGAACTGAGGCCAGTTGCCCATTTGGCGGACCCATCCTTCCCCGTTACCGTCCAACACACTCTTAACCTCGGATACCGCCTCAGCGCATTTGCTAAGAAGGGCTTCCCGAAAGGCGTTCCCATCAATCCCACTAGGCACTTGTGGCATAATATGTGTGTATAACTCCCGGCATAGCTGGGCCATGGGCCTAGGGGAAACAAAATAATCATTGGTAACCACGCTGTAAATCGAGTCCACCAGGTCAGTGATCATATCGAAAGAATGTCGACGGGCATTGATCCATGGTACGATCTGAGCGGAAGTGGCGTCAAAGTCCTGGAATGAGATCTGCGAAAGAAGTTCACGGATACGATTGTCTGCGAGCGAGCTAGATGTTAGATGCCTCATGGTGTAGCCAAGGTCGAGATTGTGGTTCTGTGTAAAGATAGCAATAGATTTGAACTCCTGAATTGGGAAAATCTTAATTCGCCACAATCAGCACCGAGTATTATTACAGCAGCGCTTATGGTGGTAGCTCCTCTCCCCTGGTTTTCAGCGTTCAGAAGTCGAGAGAAAGAGGGCCGGTAGTAATGGCACTCTTGAATGAAGAGAAACCAAACACGAGAAACTTCGAACTACTAGAACCAAAGTAGGCAGCGAAATTATCAATCCGGAGTGCGAAATCTAACAGCCCGGGAAATAAAATATTTTGTGTCCGCGGCTTCAGCTTCAGACACAGCTGCACCATCATCAAGTGGTATATTCGCCGTCTGAATCGCACGGGGTAGTAGTAGAATATTACAAAAGCGACGGAGGTGTCAAGACAACAAATTCTTCTATCTAGGAAGTTGGCGCCGTCTGACCCAGTGTGTCTGTCCCTTAACAATGCGCTTTTAGATATCACTGCTGAACAACATTTACACGAGGATCTCGAGGACGAAACAAATACAAGCAGATGTGAACTCTAGAGGTACACAAAAAATAAAAAAATAACTGATTCAACTCTTTCAACGGTTCCTCCAAATCCAAGCAGAAAAGTGTCCGAGTTGCAAAGAACGGCTCCAATTATTTTCCACTCGGCTAGCGTTGTTATCATTACGGCAAGACCCTTGAGCGCGACACCGTGCGAGTCCACGGGGGATATAAACACCTGCAAAACAATCCAACAAGAGATGTAACACTGCACGCTCTATAGAACTAAGAAGACAAGTCTGAACTTAGACATACAGTACGCTCCGGGTGAGGATAAGAACAGTTACTCGGGCATGGCTTATGTCATCCGATGCATGCATCCTCCCAAATTTCGTGATTGCAAATCCAGGACATCCCGATAGTTGCTGGATAGGGCACGCTTTCATCTGATCGACCAAGAACCGAGCTGAAACATCTTTCAATGTCTGTTCAATGTCTGTTGCAATACGCAAAGACAGCCGGGAACGGACCTATTTAGTTTGAGTTCGCGTATAAGGTATGTGCTCCATATCACATACCTACAATAAATGACTATCAGAAGTATACTGTAACCATGCGTCATGAAACCAGGTAGACCCACAGATAGCCGTCTAATGGTTCCCCATTGGCGAAACTACGACGCAGGAGCTCCCCGCGAGGCCTGAGAGAGCAAACCCACGTAAACGCAGAACAGTGTCTCTTCTCATCCCACGAAGACAATCCACCATATCTAGTTGTTCTAGTCAGTCGATAGCACTTCATATTTTACCTCTAGTACACCTATTGGCCTTGCAGTCATAAGACCCGAGGAGCGATGTTCGTACTATAGCGGATGAGCATAATCACTCGAGATCAATGGCCCCAAGGCAAAGCGAAACGTCTACATGTTAACGGCATGTCCAGTGATGAAGGGTTGAGAAGAGCTTAAGAACGTGCGTCCACCTGCTATTAAAGGTGGGTCCAAACCACGAGTACAAATTCCCATGGCATCCTAATAATGGGGGAATATCAATTAAACGAGGTGAAGAGACAAGTATCATACTTGACCCACGTCCTTCATCATTGCCGGTACACCAGCTCGCCTTGCTTTTCTCGCCAAAACCATGAAGGACTAGTTTCATCTCGATCCCAAGGTAATCATGAATGTCTCGAAATTGTGATACTCCCCCAATGGCCAAGTCGTGTACTGCCGGCTAGACGAGGCGCCATCTGTCTAGAGTCCCGGGGCAACCTCGTCCCAAAATAATTCTCCAAACACGAGGTACGAAATCGATTTCGGCAAGTTCCCCATTCATATCCGAGACCCGCTTCATATATCAAAAGTTCTTCCAACACATGTATGTAGATGTCAAAATGACGTCTCATCGTCACTCTTTGACATGCAACAGCCTATGTCGATTCGTATTGCACAAGCCAGCTAAGAGCTCAGAAGATTTTCCCGCCATGTATCACTTCTACATGTGGTCAATTCTGGAAGCATCAATCGAAATCTAAAACGCAGCCTGGTCCGAACCCTTCTGCTAGTCATTCAACTCCACGGCTTATAGTTTGGATCAAGTCTGAAGCATCGGTGCTGGCAGAGGAGCCGGCCAATGTGCGCAGCATCGAGGTTGAGCTAGTAGACTCAGTTGCCAGTCTGTAAGAAGCCATGGAAACAAAGCCAGGTCACTGGGCTGCAGCAATTGTCAAGGTGAAATGAGACTCCAAAGCAAAGAAGAGAACTAAGGTCAATGAGTATGAATAGCGATTGCGATATGTCTCGAGAAAAATGACTGAAACAACTGGGTATATTGTTGACATAAGTTCGGAGGATTCTTAGGTCTGCAAGTCGTTTCAGCTAAATGTCTCTTGGCTGTATCTACACCAACTTTACACAAATCAGTGGGAAGAGTAATGAATCCTTTACAACTCACCAAGTACTGTAGGCACAAATGCACTTCAGATGCTGTGCTGAAGCAGCTATAAGTCACAACATCTCGGTTCGCCATCTCGCGAAAAACATAAAGAACAGTCTTCATAATGGTTAGATAGACCAGAAGAGTTTCCAGACAGTTCCATTTACATGCTTCATTGTCTCGAGATCCCAACACAGATATTAACCCAACCGTCCGCACCAGCCATACAAGCTCCTAACCATGCCATCTCTGCCTCAGGTGGACTCATCACGCCCTGTATTATGGCATATGCTGGCTGCTTGCCTTGCCCAGGCGAAGGAAATAACAAAGGCAGAATTGTAGAAAGAAACCGTGAGAGAGTATGCGGTTCTTCTCAGAGTGAGCAGCAGAACTGTCCGAAGATGAGTTAGACGTACCATCGTCTATTAGTGGAGGAACAAGCTCTTGAAGAACGGGGCCGTCAGGAAGATATACTCGGACTGGCACGCTTCGGACATTGGTAGCACCATCCCTGTCTGGGGCCGCAGGTGTAGAGCCTGGATCAGCCGATGGTGGACGAGAGTGCAGTGATCCAGATGCAGGTTGTGGTGAATGGGGACGAGTTGGAACTGTTGTTGGCGTTACCTTGGATGCGATACGCCAAAAATCGTCGAAATTATCTGTGAATGCAGAAAATCAACTCCTCAAGTTGACCGCAACCATTGATTTCCAAGACACTTACGCTCCTTGATGCCCTCCCAGATGCCGTCTTGGTCTGCTTTTCTCAAACTGGTCAGCCTTTTAGTGTTCCCCCACCTAATGAAGTCTGCCTCTTTCAGTTGCCCCATGAAAGCTTGTTTGCAGGACTCTGCATTTGGTACTAGCAGAAGCTTATCACTGGGAGGAGAAGCAAGGTGAAGGATAAGGCGCAAAGGAACGGTAGCAGAAGTGGACTGCATTCGAACAGATGCTGCTATCGTGTGGTTATCGTACAGTAAACCAATGGGCCAGTGCCTGTGTGAATGTGGACTCGATAAAGAAGCAGATGAACAGATGAATGCACGATACCATTTCAGAGGACTACCATCCTCAGCTTCGAACCACCACTCTTCCTCTTTGACAATCTTACTTCCCTCTTCATCAAACACGACATCATTGAGGAACCGTTTGATTTCTGGTACTAGCAGAGGAAGATAGGTTACGCGTGCAGCTTGGATAAAGTAACACTCGAGCCCCCGATTGCTATTGGCAGGAAGTTCTTTTGAATCAACGCGAATTTCAAGAGGGACGGTTCCTTCCCAAGTCAAGCGTCGGAATAAGGTTGTAGATGCGGGCGTCGAAGTTGTGAAGGCAGAAACGGTACCATGGCGCGTTCCATAGGTCGACATCTTTCGTCCAAAGTTGTTGTCGCCGCTGAACGAAAAACGCCGTTACTGCTCTTTTCAAACTTCTGTCACACTCAGAGTCAGCCTGCGGCGGAGTCCTTGATCAACTTGATTTTATGCAAGTTCAATAGTCTCTGCGCTCAGTCATCGATTTCCATGATCTTGGGGCAATATGGGAGCTCCAGCTCCAAAATTCTCTAGTCATGAACTATTCCAGTTGAAGCTTCAAGATTCGAATCGAAGGACTCGAAATGCAATGCCTAATAATAACTGCTCACTGCTCCTGGAGGAGATGACGGAAACGATACCACGAACATTGCCCATCGACATCGTGCGTCCAGAATACCTGCCATGCAACTCTGATGCTGATAGTAAGTGATATATTTCAACTTTTCTTCCTTGCACCTACCTCAAAGAGTACTACACAGATTCCATCATCTATACATAGGTTCCACAAAGCTGATATTTGCCTTTGTACATTTCACCCAGTGAATATATGTCTTCAATTTCGAAGAGCAATACTTCCGGCGATATTGCTTAGATAGCTGGTTGGCTCACAATGACGATTTCGGCTACTCTTTAAACTTTCCTTTGGAAATTCTCTGCAGCGTGACGTTATCCAACTGTGCTCCGATAAACTTTTGTTTGTTTGTTCTTTCAACTTCTTTGGGTACATAACTTCGGACCCTTGTGCTCCAAACTACGGGACTATAATGACTAAATTCATCCTTATTTTTTGTACTGTACCGACTCTATCCATTGTAGAAGAGAGGAGGCACCATATACGATGGTGAAATAACGATTCCTCTCGAAGACGCTGCACCCGTGAGAATGTTGTTACTGAGTGTGAAAAACTGAGTTGAAGTCTGAATCATCGAACGGTTTTGTGCTGGTTTACTTGTCCACATCCACGCCATTCTGTAACGTGTAATACAACAATTGGGGTGAAGTGGACTATTAAAGAAAGGTAAATCAACACTCTGCCTTGACGCAAAATACATCCGGGGCTGTGCGCTGTACACGACCGTCATGACGCCTGCGTCCTCGAGTTTTCCCTGACGATATGTTGTGGATAATCTATCATAGGTAAGACGATACTCTCGACGCTTCAATACTAGTTTGATGTTGAAGATGCTGCAGTAGAAATGATGGTGACACGCGTATCCACGCATGCGGCTGTTTCCACAGGTCTTTTACTGTCGTTCCCGCTTCTTGTTCTACCTTGACGGGCGAGGGGTAGGTTTGAAAGCTGCAAAGACACTTCGTGGCGCAAAAACTATTACTGAATCATATCTGAGTGGTTTGTAGTGGCTAACGGACGTCTGTACCATGATCGATTATTCGGTCTGCATATCACATCGTATTAGGCTGAATGCCCTTAGACAGCTTCCATCGCCAGCTGTTTCCACGTCTTTCGAGAAGATGCATTCCCTTTGTACAGCTAAACAATGCAAATCAACTTGGTGGCCCACCTCACGTGAGGAGTCAACTTCAAAGCGTAGATGTGGCCTGTATCATGCCATATTTCATGTGTTCTCTCCGTATCTTTTTTTCTCCCCATATCCTCGCCCTCTTCACGCCACTGCTTCATTAATTTGCTGTCTCCTCTGTTTTCATCTATTACATGGCTGCCGCTCAAAATAACCACGAAACGCCAGGAGGTCTTGCTTCTGGTTCGGAAGCTTCTCGGTGCGTTACGTCCTTTATCGTCTGGCCCCATTTTTACCATTCCCACTCGTTAGCCTTCCGAATTATGTGATCGATCCTACTGTTAGGACAGATGCAGACACATGCGCAGAACATTTGCCGTACGAGTTGGCCTTTTCCTTATCTATTCACGCAGCTTATTAGTTGCTCACATCTTTTCGCGCAGGAAGCACCTGGATAAGAGTGTCGACGCGACCATGGCCTCTCCTATAAGGCATGTGCGATACAATTCACCTAACACAAAGGTTAGCCACTCATCTCGTCCGTCACTCTAGCCACTCTCCATCCCTGCCTATTGGAAGTCATGCAGAGGCTTCCCCTGGTGAAGCCTATATGCAGCTTTCTGTATGTGCTTCATCGACAACGAGTTCTGCAAGGTATGTTTTTTTTCTGGATGTTTCCATCCAACATCTGACTTTGTGGAAAAAAGAGCCTCCCCTGATCCTTCAGAACCAGGAGAGTGGCATACTGGCTCTGGATACTTGTTACCCCCTATTCGCATCAATATACCGGAAACCCATCATCAATCATCATTTATAGATAACATCCAGAGTCGTATGGATGTCTCGCCGTATGAGTAGACATCTGTCAAGCAACCTGCCCTCGATTGCTTATATTTCAATTATAGTACTGCGTTGACTCCTGGCAATTACCCTTGCAATAATGTTCAGTACGAGGCAAAGTCGTTAATTGCCTCTTCCATTTCACCAAGTCAGTCATTTGGTCCACGCTCCAATTTTGCTAGAATTCCCACGATTGAGCAGTACCTCTCAGCTTCTCGGTGCGTATCCGCTTTACTACTGGTGTCATGCTCATTTTTAATTTTGTATTCTTCTGTAGGCAAAATCGGCTTCATGGTACCGACCAGTACAGGTTAAATTCTTGTCTACCGGTTGCGTTTCTACGCACTCACTCATTATTTTCAGCGAACCGACATCCGAGTCCACAAATTATATCAATCGTCCAACGCACCGTTCTCCCACAGACTTGGCGTATATTTTGAATGACACTCCCATGTCAGATGCTGTGGTCGACAAGCGAAACATGTCGAGAGCGAGAAGACATTCCTCCGTGAGCCCAATAAAAAGGCGAACGCGCGGAAATGTCGACCCCCCTGTCCCCCTCGACGCTCACACTATCACATGTTCATTTCCCGACTGTGGAGAGGTGTTGGTCAACGAACGCAGCACAGTCGCCGCCCATATCAATAGTGCCCATACGTCTGATGGCTCCGCGAACAAAAACAAGGTGCTCTGCCAATGGCTCAATGCCTGGGGTGAGCAGTGCGGGACACAGGTCGCTTCCAATGGGCTGTTCCGCCATGTTTTGGACAAGCATACTTCTCTGTTGCTTACCTTATGCGCCACATGTGGCAAGTCGTTCAGGAAGGACTCTTTGAGTCGCCATTCAGCGAAGTGCCGTGGTGGGGTGGGAAGTCCTCGTAGGCTCTCTGCACCACTGATACATGCATAGAGTTCTAACCCTAATTCCTGGCTATGCTTCAAATTGTTGCCTTCGTTAATTGTTCATACGTTCCTTATTGCTCGTGTGGCGAACACCTTGCAGTGCAATTAGCTTTTTATTTGCTTTACATATTTCATAGCCAGAACCTTATTTGTTCCTAATCGATTATGTACTCCTACTAAACGCATGATTTTCGGAAGCCGACGTTGCAAGCGTGCGATGAAATTCCTCCTTCCGGTAATCCAGGGCTTGACTCTAACCTTTACGAAAGATATCCACCGGCACTCGACCGAATGGCTTCATCACAGAAACAAAAAGCAATAATCATCGACGAGGATGTAGATGACTTGGATGGTCAGCGTTCCCCCAAATTTTAAAACACTCGTCCAACGCACAATCTCAATATCTTCCCCCAGATCTAATTGGGCAGTTCACCTCGCAACCTGTCAAGACGCCCAAGACTGCTCTAGATCGGACGCAGTCTCCATTCCCATCTGCAAAGCCATCGACTGTGCAGGATCAACCTCCCCAACCAGCAATATCATCCACATCCTCAGCTTCCAAACCAAGTGGCGTACCAACAGATGCATTCTCCGAAGAGTTTGCGAAAGAGTTCGCAAAAGGGATGGAGAGTTTGTTGGGGGGGCTCGGGCAGGAAGGTGATGCGAAAGCGGGGACGATGGAGGAGGATCAGGAGAGGGAGAAAGCCTTTAAGAGCGCCTGGGAGAGTCTGTTCACAGAGAACGGTGCTGGAGCTAGTACCGACGCTAGCACATCGTCGACACCCGGGGAGGATGATTCTTTCCAAAGCCGGATCAAAATGGCTATGGATAAACTGAAGGAGAGTGAATCCACGCTCAAGGTATGTTGCACAATGCATGTTCGATCCATACTCTTTTGATCATGTATGTCGATTAAAGGCAGATGCTGGCTCGGGTACAGAGATGGAATCTCTGTTATCCGAGTTGGGGAAATTAGGCGATAACGACGAGGATCTGCAAGGCGTACTTGAGACCATGATGTCACAACTCATGTCCAAAGAAGTACTGCACGAACCTTTAAAAGAACTACATGATAAGGTATACCTATTGCTATCACAGACCTGATCACCCCAAATCTCACCAGCCCTTCCGATAGTTCCCTTCATATCTAGCAGATAACACCTCAAAGTTATCCGAAGAAGACAAGAAGAGATACCAATCGCAACAGATATGTATTACAAAGATAATTGCGGTATTCGAGAATCCAAAGTACTCTGAAGACGATCCAGAAATAGGTCTTCAAGTTGTATCATTGATGAACGAGGCAGGTTCTTACTAAGTTGTTATGCAAGATAGTTGTTCATCTCCTACTTCAGATGCAAGCATTTGGGGCTCCTCCAACTGAGATAATGGGTGACCTTCCACCTGGACTGAATTTAGGACCGGACGGACTCCCTCAATTATCCGAAGGATGTAATATCATGTGAAACTATCAGGATGCAGACTTAGAGATCTAACAACGAGTACATCTTGTAATACGGTTCCCTCACTACACTTCATGGCCGCCAGCATGAAACAGAAATTCACATATCAATCAGTCATGTGCACAAGAAATTGCATAACGACGAACTACTCCGTGATATCCAAGGTTTGAAAGGCAAGGCATGGAGATAGTGGAACGACGTAGCTAGACATAAGGTAAATCCCGAACCCGACGTTAAGAAAGGAGGATTAAAAGATAAAGAGCGTCAGATAGTGTGTGAATTCGTAATAATTTGGCGTTATGAAATAGACACGCAGGCGCAGGATAAAGAGGAGATAGAAGGTAGGGAAAGGTATATCTGAATGAGAAATTACTTACTCGAATACGTAAATACTACCAAATAGTGCACGATCAAAACACGCAAAGGAATGTATGGGCGCGGGACTATAATCGATGACCAGGAACAGCCCAGAACATTAATGACAAGCCAGTGCTGAGGGCAGAAACTAGTACGGTTACCCAGATGGCCCTGCCGACCAATAGTTTCCTGACGTACGGTTCCCGGATTGTGAGAGTGCGGAAAGGGGTCGACTCTGATTGTCCCAAGAAGACAAGGACAGGATCCAACTCATACTGATGTGAGATGAGTAGCAGGAACGCGATTGTGTACGGGATGAAGAGCTGCAAAGGCATAGTAAGTACCCCGAACAAGAGCGGAAGAGGAGGCTTGCCCACGTACGAAGAATCGTTTCGACTTCGGTTGCACGTCCAAGAATATGAGCGAGAAACCAGCAGCTAACCCAATCCACAGCACGATCAAGCCGGCGATCAGCCTCACCAAAGCCGACAGCGGCGTGAGATTCCCAAAAGCTTTTGCTCTCAAGAATCGTGGGAAGGCGTCCTGTTCCATAGCCCTAAAGCAATATTCTTTCTGAGCGTGGAACATATCAGGAATCTGTGCCATCAAACTCTTGTCGCTATCGGTTTTTGGATCTTGACTACTTGCGAGGGGGAAGGTATGAATTCGTAAAGCGGGTGGTAAGTAAATTTCGTGGTTTTCCGTAGATCCAACGGTGTTTCCTGCCGGGGATAAGTACCGAAAGTAGATGTGTTCCGCGGAAGATATCAAATTCTGTCTAGTAACGGCTGCGCTACGAGGGATGACTGTAGGGGCACGACTGACACGCTTCTGGAACAAAGTGGGAGTCCTTCCCGACAGGGAGAATGGGGTACTGGAACGAGGTGGGTTGGCATTATATTCGCTACCTACGGCGGTTTGTGGCGAAGTAGAAGCCAAGCGGGGACTAGGGCTACGATGGGCTTTCTCTTCTCCGGCCATAGCAAGGTTCTGTCGATCTTGGTCATTGAGGAGTTCGTTCGTGCTTGCGGTGCTGCGTTTGGTCCCCATCTGTGGAGTCAGCCCCACAACCGTGCCATAGATAGATCCACGGCGTCGAGCATAATCCCAATATTCAGGCCAATCGTCTTTGATTGATCGACCAGACTTCCTGACATCTTTGAAATATGCGCGACAAAGGTTTTCATGTTGTTGGACGTCAAGCCAGAAATCTAAGATATCTTCCGCTCCTTCTCGTTGCAAGAACAAACTGACACGGGTGTGCGTAAAAGAACGCAGTTGTAAGCATTTTCAGCGCAATTTGAAGGAGACAATCTGCTCACTAAAACATGAAGAGATCCACCGGAGGCCTTGTTCTCCGTGACAACACCTCAGCAAAGGAAGGCAACCTGTTCTTCCTGTCCTCAGTCCAATCGTCAAGCTGTTTTTCCTCCATATCGAACCCGAGGGCGGCGGTAGGGCGCTATTTATGCGAGGGCTTGAACGGGGGAAGTCAAGTCACGAATGTAAATCAACAACTTGGTTACTTGCTGACTAAGCAGCCAGGTACACAAGCGCGCGACTTTGGTTGGAACGACCAGCACTCATTGCCATGTCGTTTGCAAAGGCTTTCTCACCTGCTATCCGTGAAATCCGCATTTTATGTTGTCAGACTTCTCCAAGCTCCGCAGGAATAAGGTCAGTTCACTGAACTTTGCACGGAACTATCCACTAATCAACGCGTACTTGGAACGCCAGGCAATTTATCCAGACGAATTACCCCGTTATCAAGCAACACAACCCAGATTTACCCGTCCTTATCCGCGAGGCAAAGGGTACACCTGCTAGAATATTTGCTAGATTCGGTAGGTTGCTTACACTGTTCCGAATGATTTCCTAGGTGCTAATTCCGCATTCCAAAGAACGGGGCCAGGAGCAGCACCTTGTTTTGGACAATCTATCTCCCTCAGAAATCACCTCAAGGGTGGTGAAACTCCTGGATGTTTGAAACACACGTGTTGTTCAATCTGTGGCAAGCTCCATATCGATGATTCATTATGTGCTATGTTGCAAACATTGATGTTGATCGTGTATTGGAGACATCTGCATCACGTTCGTGGTGTCTGGATCTGAAGCATCGAGAATTTCGCAATATGTCCCACCCTGGTGATGCAATCTTCATCAAATACTGCGCAAAGGTACCTAACACTACTGTCTCGGGTTTTGCGGATGTTCTTTGAGTGCGGAAGTTCCCCGGTTACTTTCAAAATAAACTTCCAGTGAGCTATAGTCTATAGGACACTTCAAATATGGTTTAAACACGTCCCTTTCGCTAAGTCCCGATCCGTCACAGAACGAACAGTGAACATTTAAATTGTTTCTACAAGGGCAGATCACAGATATTCTACATCTTTATTCCTTTTGCTATACGCAATCTACAAGGCAGCCAAGACAGCTTCCGCGCCAGAAACAGTGACTTCATTTTTTGGTTCAATCTATATGACACGGAGTGATGAGAAGTTTTCACATCAAGATGCTAAACGTCAACTCACCCCGACATATTTGATGACTAGATCATCGAGGACAATTGCCCATCTTCCCGTACGCGTTCCGAAACCAACGTGAGACAAGTCGATGCTGAGACCAATAGGGCTAGCCCATGCCGCACCGGTGTCAGATAAGGCAAGAATCTAGCATTTGGAGATCATGACAAAAAGCTGGGCAACAGGGCAAGACACCAACCTTGTCTTTCAACCCTTCTACTCGTCCCCATCCACTCATGACAAATGCGTCATTGGCAGCAACGACAGCGATTACATCAACTCCTTTGGCCTTGAATTCATCGTACTTTTGCAAATACGGTGGGAGATGGTTGATATGGCAGGTAGGCTTGATAATGATAAGCCGGTCGTACGCCTTGAAACGCGCGACTACATACCGTGAAGGCCCCTGGTGTAGAGAAGAGGACAACCTTTTTGCCCTTCCACTCATCGGTGGACAGTTTAACGGCTGTTGAAAGCTTGAATCACTCGTATTCAAACAAGGCAGCCAATACGACTCACGAACGCCGCAAGCAAGCTATGTTATTGACTTTTCCGTGAGTATTTAGCAAGATGACTTTGAAAAGCGACTCTTACGCCGTTCTCCAGTTCGGAGGTGTAAGGAATATAATTGAATGTTCCCGAGGGAATAGTCTCGCCGACCTTGATAGATGCCATTGCAGAGAAAGCCGTTGAAGATGGAATGGTGGATAAAAGAGACACGAGAACAATTATCGGTTATAACCTCCGGCTACGACATTAATAATCACGGAAGTTTATCGACTTACTATAGTATCACGTGGTATGGGCTGACACGTGACACTTGAACCCTAGCCTTACCGCGTGGCTGAAATTGCTTTCATTATCGCTGTTCACCTATACCCACCTCTCATTTTGCTTTGCCCGCGTAGTGACTCATGGTTCAACCCTCTGAGATCTCTCAGCCCTCTACCCCCGTTCGTAGATGGTCTCGAATTCTTGACGCTTTCAAGCCGGCTGGAAAGAGACGTCGCGGATCTTCTCCTCGGTTTATACATGCTATCTTATCCACAAATCATGCCGGCAAGGTTTCTGTTGCTATCCAGAATGAAGACGAAGACGAAGACATTGTTATCGTCACCACTCTCGACGAGATCCCCTTTTGTTGCCACGCTGATCTTCTCACTATGAATCGCGAGCAGCTCTTGGATGTTGCCAAGGCCCTGAATGCCAAACTGCCGGCTATTCTTCAGATTGATGCTGAGGGCTCGGATGCTTACATTCGCAACAATATCGAGCTGATTGTTGGTCTTCGGCAGAACGCGCCTAATGCTCCTATCAAAGCTGCCTATGAACGTTCTCGTGTCTATGATCTTCCAGTTCGCAACAGATACTCTCCGATGAGTCCCATGTCTCCGCTTGCAAGGCGTAGTCGTTCTCAGGGCTCGCACACCGCATTGTTAGCAAGTCCGGTCTTAGGAGTCCTGGAAGAAGCTGAAGAAGATGAGATGACGACTTCACATGGAAGAGAAGAAGAAGCTACGCAACCTCAAGCAAAGAGGAGGAGGCTCAACGGCGTTTCGGCGCACCCTACAACACCGTTTCCTCATGCACAACGTGTCACTCGTTCTCAGTCTGCACGCGTTCCTACAAGCGGTCCTCCTGCACCCTCGATCCCTCGAGTGCTTAGATCGTACAGTCAAAAATTGTCTTCTGGCAAAGATTCGTTCTTTATGCGCAGCAGTAAAGTCGCTTTCAAGACCTCTACTCCCAAACGAATCTGTACTAGATCATCTGCTTCATCTGCTACCATACTAGAAGACTCCTCTGTTTCTGTGTCAGCATCTTCATCCTCTGTTACTGCGGAACATGAAATCGTGAGAAGAAACAGTGCTCGTATTCCGGGAAACGACACGGAGATGACTTTTGGCCTCGAAGGAATGACAATGGTAGCCCATGTTTCCGGTGTCGATTTTTCCAAGGATTGACGCTGCTATACTTCAAGTTAGCCTTGCGCAAACTATACCCCATTCTTTATGACATGCGTACTTTTACTATCCTTGTAATGTGACTTTGCCTATGATGTCTTCATGCTACAGATATCTTTCCTTAAGAAGCAAACCAGTCGGAGCCCTCGAGCACGAAGGGGCTATGTATGAATTCCGTCTCGGTAGCAGTGATGCACTGTGTG
The DNA here is from genome assembly GCA_003313825.1 of Sarcodon aspratus. NCBI lineage: Eukaryota > Fungi > Basidiomycota > Agaricomycetes > Thelephorales > Thelephoraceae > Sarcodon > Sarcodon aspratus. The sequence continues at coordinate 32,585 of QLOR01001271.1, forward strand.
CCTGCTTACCTAGTTAAGTGGCGTATAAACAGGGTCGTTGACGCCTACACCGTAAGATGGCATTTATTTACTGGGGAGGAGATGTATGCATTTACAAGCACTAAAAGGAAACGGCTAAAACAATCGGTGTCAAGTAAAAACCTATCCGCGGGACATCTAGCTTTGGTACAAACTACCGTCGTATAACTAAGAGCCTTCCCAAAGCCGCTACGGGTACACCAGATTAGGTCCTATAGCGGCGATTTTCGCCAAGAACACCTTGGTCTCTGCCAAGATGACCAATCGTCCTGTCCCGGCGAATGCCAAATTGGCAGATGTAGTTCCAAGGAAGAATTTTCCCAATAATGTGCCTTGGGGGTTCCATACCTAGCAAGAGTCAGCATCATGTGTTGGCTACATTCAAGGGATTTGCCGACCTGCACCCCGTCTCCACAACCAGAATAAACATTGCCCGCTTGGTCGACTTGGATACCGTCAGGAACACCGGTGTCTATATAGGCAAATACTCGTCGATTTGTAAAAGCCTGGGTCGTTTTGTCAACGTCGAACGCATAACTACAATTAGAATAGTTGCGCTCAGCGAATCTTTGGAAAAAAATCAGACGAACTGGCTTACATAGTAGCTGGATACGTTTCATTGTTTCCCAAGAAGCCGGCGGCTGCACCAGTATCGGTACTAGCTTTCGTTAGAGTTTTGAATGAGAAGGGAAGAACCAAGATGATTCACATGTACACAGTCTTGCCGTCCCCTGCAAATGCAATACCGTTAGGTCTTAGGAACCCATCGGCAACAACGCGCAAGGATGCAGTATTAGGATCAAGGCGATAGACTTGATTAGGCATGAGAGGTAGAGGACGGAAATGATTTAGCCATCCGTAACTTGGGGAACGAAGTTATGCTCAGACTGATACCATATGCTGAAGAATGCTACAAACAACTCACGTCACATCTGTGAAGAATATGTTGCCACTTGGATGAACTTTGATATCGTTCAGCGAGTTGAACTGTCGTCCAAAAAAGTTATCCACTAGGACCGTAGAATTGTATGGTGGTACCGGGTTGACCAGAGTCATGGAAGGAGAAATTCCGCCACGGCCAGAATTGACAAGTAGAAGTGAACCTTTGTACGGTCCCGTTCCACCGTTAGTCATTTGTATCGTATCGGCGACTTGTAGCTGGAGATTTCGCCAGCATAGTGAGCACGTTGTGAAAATGCAAAAAAATAACGACGGTTACTTTTGTAATATTCACATTGACGCTTCCTCCACCAGAGGAAGCAATAGCCTGCTCAACCTGTGCCAAGCTGATCTTCGAAATCTGATTGTTGTTGTTGATGTCACTCATCCCAAGTGGCCCACCATCATTACTGACGAAAAATATCTCGTCTGTAGCAGGTGAGTAAATCGGAGCTTCATGTGCGAATGCAAAGGTATCGTTCGAAGCTATAGCTTGAATGGTCGCCGTCGGTCCTAGGATATCCAAAAAGGCTGTATCGAAGATCTGGAAGAACGGCGGAGAGGAATTTGTTGGGTTGAAATATGCATTGAAAGAATCTTGTCGCGTTGACGTCGAGCCTAAAACCGCGTAATTTCTTGGATCGACGTACTGAGTGCCATCTCAGGTGAGTACACGAAACAACCTAGGAACAACCAGCAGACATACCACATATTGCGGGGAGAGGGAGGACAGATCTAGTTTACGCTTGGCAAACAAGTTTAAAGTGTCCCTGCTATACGCCAGTGCATAAGTCACCGAACACACAACGACCGCAAAGGAGATGATCATCGTTCCACTCAGACTACAGCAGGATGATCCAGCTGCTTTCTTCTGACGCAAACGTATATCTGTTGCAACGGACATCTTGTGATCATAAACCCATGCCAACTCAAAACCTCGCTATCTTTCCTTCGGTACAACTTAAGCCCCCGCTCCGAGTTGCAGCAAGGAACCCCAAAAGTCGGATAAGTTGAATGGAACCGGACTTTTCTTGCGGTAAGGTAATAGTCTCCGTTTGAATGATATGAATGAATCTGAAGTAAGAATCCAAGGATCAAGTGATCAATGCTTTAATCCGAGCCGTCCCGGCCCGGAACTACTCCTTCACTCTCCGCTGCCGTGACCTACACGAATCAGAAACTAGTACATAACATAAAATTCGATAACGATATCTTCTGCTAAGGGGCATGTAATACACTCGCAAGTTGCTACTCACGGTCCGAGTCTGATTTATCTGCGTCAATATGAACGTTACAATACGTAAATTGTCAAAAACCCTCCTGAGAGATACTTTCACGTCACTGCCGGAGCACTTTGTATTTCTGCTCAAACAATTCCAAACGCCTTCCCATCGCTCTCAATCAATATCAAGACCACATCTCAGTAAGTATTTTAGGACGGCATGTTTTGCAATTTCTGGCATCAACTTTGTCATCATAACATTCAGAGTCATGACCTTGTCAGCCTCGGTATTTTATTACTAGTAGTATTAGTAGAACCCCCGCGTCAAACTCTGCGTACTGCGTACTGAGTTCCAAAGGTAAACTGGGGGCAACGACGAACCAGCGAAACGTTAGTGTTCCATAGATATATAAACACTTTGAAGAAATATCAAGGAAACTGTAACGGCTACGACAATGCAAGACCAATCAATGTCAAGAAGAAATCTACACGGTCAGCACCTGGCACTGGTGCGCACCGCTATGTGCTCGGAACAGAGCAGTGACTTTCTGCGGGAATCCATGTGAGTGTTCCGGAAGTGCAGCTGCTGCCCGTCCTCCCGGATATACTGTACATCTGGTTGTGGATGGGGAAGCTGCCCTCTTGCGTAGAGGACGAGAATTGATAACTTCTCGAGAATCTGGATGATAGGACTGAAGCAGTGTCGGACTGAATTTTTAATGATCGCTGAATTAATTTTTACTTGTACATATTTACATACATAGATCAACTTGAACCGTATTAACATTATACATAGTGAAGGTCAAGGAGGTCGCCGTGCTATGCACTGGCCTCTCGATCCAAGTCATAGCACCTGGCAAATCACACTTATCATCTCCATCTCGCCCAGAAAGCAGGATCCTCCGCAGTACCAGGATTCATGGACATTCTCAAAGCCTTCGTGCGACGGTCGGGAGCATCATAGATTGTCTTCCATCCATGTGAAGCAAGCACGAGAGAGCGCCAAACATCGTCTGCCTCTGGTGCAATCGGACTCTGGATGTCTGACGAGATCCCAGAACACCAGATATCATACGCCGTGAACGATCCTGACATCGTTTGTACACGGGATATCTTCACGGACGGTGTTTTGGCAGCGAGAGCAAAAACGATTCGTATTATAGGAATGCACTCGCTGTCTTTGGACCGATCGAATATTCCTAGTTTGAAAGGGTCCATGGCATCGAAAAGTTGTCGGTCAGGTTCCGACGTATAGGCAGAATCATTTTTCGACTGCCAAAGGATAACCCCGACGTTCTCAACTTGCAACTTGCTCTCTTTATATATAAATGGAATGATTCCGTCGACACCGGTCTGACCAGTTGCACACAACACTGCTGCGCCTCGAGAGACGAGGCTCAGCAGATATTCGCGTTTGATGACAATGCGCTGATGCACCTTGACGAAATGATTGAAATGGATTTTCGCACCATCAAACGCGTCGGCGAGTTTGGTTTCAGAGACCGTACAAGATTTCTTATACGCGTCTGACGGCTTTGCAGATAGGATCATGTCGCTTTGCCGAAATAGGTTTTTAAGGAATTTGTTGACAGTGATAACGCGGTGTTTTCCAGCACGAGGGTCTTGCGTTCTAACCGCTCTATCCCTGGCAAGCGTGAGGAGAAGCATGACAACAAATTCACCTCTGTCGCCTTTGTGAATCGAGAATCCTGTCATCACGTGTTGAAGCGCCTTCGGTGCGTCAAAGTTTGGATTAGACATAGCCTCATAGGCGGCTTCAGAGAGGATAGGTTCCGATGGACATGTGGAGATCATGCTCTCGAAGCCAGGTAACACCTGGAGGCAGACCCGCATGTGTGCCTCTACCTGCTGCTGTTCTTGGGCTGAAGAAGTGTACGTTGTCGAATGGAATTCAATTGGTAGGCGTTGAGAAAGACAGGCCAGCTTCTGAGCGATGTCAAGTTGATGAAAGGGCCGTGCCTTGTTCAGGAGCTTTTCAGTTGCGAAACGAACAATCCGTTGTCTAATGTCTAGATTCTTGGTCAGGTAATAGCGAGAACAGAACCTAGTAAGTTCCGGGTCATCATTAGCGTTGCCTATGCGATTAGAATACTCTTACAAAGGGCGTCCTAGAGTCACCATGTGCGCGTCACTAGCAACTTCTTCCAAGGTGCATGACCCATCTATAGCAATCTTCCGCGCTAGTTGATCAAAGCCAAGGTCGGTGAAGGGGATGATTAACACGAGTTCGCCCAACTGGACACGCGTCGAAATATCGTCATACTTTGCTGAGGTGAATTGGGTTATTTTTCCCGTCGTAGAAAGGAAAAGGGAGAACAGCCGGTGCTCGTTCAGCGCTCTCAGACAGCGACGAAGTCCTGAAAACGCAGACCACGTCGGAGACGAACTTTCTTGATTCTGACTTGTCAACGTGTGTGCCTCATCAAATGCTAGTACTATCACCGGTTCGTCGATCTTCAACAGTGGGGGATCGGGCGCCTCCGTGCTTGCCCCTATCTCCGCAAGTTGTGCAGAAGGTTTCGTAGCACCGGGTGTCGGAGAAGGTGGTGAGTCCTGGTCTTCTTCACCAAGCAAACATCTAATTAACACATCTGCCGCATCTGTGACTGAGAGTGGTTCCTTATCTAGATGGTTAAATCAGCAGGGAAGTATTGCTGATAAAAGATAGCTCCTAACTAACCGCCGTAACGCAGCTTGGGCACCGGAGACTTTTGGCTTTCGGCTGAGGTGGCCGTATCCTCGTCTCGAGGCTTTTTAGCCTCGACAAGCATCTTTGCATCAATACATAAGGCCTGGGCAAAGATTTAAGATAGATTGAAACATGTTCAACGTACCTGCGCTGCCCTTTCTACCACATTGGTATAAAATCTCTGTCTATTTTTGTTGTGCACGCGCATTTTTTGACCGTCCGTCATGAAGTGCCGGAATGCCCCAGGAAGATCCTTATGATCTGTCCCGTCGACCACAAGCTGACGAACTATCGTTGCTGTCTCAATAAAAGTGGACGTTACAAATGCATGGGCACGCAAGAACGCCTCGTCTTGGGATGCTGGGTGCACGAGAAAATGATAGGCCACTGTATCTGACGCAGGGAACCCTAGGACAAAAAATTTACTCAGGGGAAATTAGAACGCGGTTATTATCGTACCTTGACCCTCCGGATTTCTAAGATTGATTGGGATCACGAAATGGGTTTTGGACATCTCGTCTACTGTTCGAGATTTTCCCATACCCGATGACTGAACGATAGCAGCGAAATGAGCGTAAATAGTGCTTCCTGAAGGAAATCGATTCTTGTGATGTCCCGCGATGTGGCTCCACAGCGCTTCTGCAGCCTCTCCGATATATGGCTGTTCCCAGGAGAGTTCAGTTGCTGTTCGATACGATCAGAACGTTGAAACTTGGGAAGAGCGACAGTCTCTTACCAAGTACAGAGGCAGCAACAGACACTTCTAGGAGTTCGTTGCCCTTCTCGTCACGATTATTCTCACTGTCGATATTATGTGCGCTTGCACGGAGGATTTCTAGAAAGCGAAGCACTGTTATGAGGAGAGGCTCTTTCGATTAGAAAGAGGGTAGCATACTCAAATTCCGTATGTCTTTGAACGCCTGAATATTCCACGCCGCTGTCAACTTCTCAATCAACTCTGGATGCTCTCTAACTATTTTCTTCACCTCCCGGATTTTCTCGTATTTCGAATCAAGCAGTCCTTCCGAGTTGGATACGATCTCTTGGAGAAGGATTACTGCTGAGTCAAAGTTCGAAGGCTCATTGTTTTCGGACTCGAGCACTGTATTGTCCAGGAGAGCGTGGGAGGCGTCATCGAAGACATTCCGTACAACCTCCAAAGGCATCTCCAATTTACGCCGACTAGCACTAGGTTTGTCCGTAAAATCAGACTGAGAAATCGATCGTTTCAGAGAACTGTTTGAGGACACGTTCATGAAGAAGTTGTTAGGGATTCAAGTTAACATCGTTCCCAGTGCGAACTCCGATTGGACATTCTGTGTGGCACCCTACCACGTGTACGGTTGCCGAGGGAGGTCTATTGGCGGTTGGGCTAGTGTGGCACCGTACCACGTGCAATCGATTGTCGGCGACGCCCGACTTGGACCATTTCAAGTGAGCATTAAATTGATGGCACCACAGAGGCTGCGGCGCTCTTGTGTGGATGGCAAGCGAAGACATATCTAAAAACCTCTCAAGAATTTGGGGGATGGGACTGAAGCAATGTTGGATTAAATTTTTAAGAATTGTTGAATTACGTTTTACTTGTATATTATACATAGATCAACTTGAATCGTATTACATTATACGATGGTGAAAGCTGAGAAGGTTGCCATGCTATGCACTGGCCTCTCGCTCCAAGTCATAGCACCTGGCACATCACATTTATGTCCATCTCTCCCAGAAAGCAGGGTCCTCCGCAGTGCCAGGATTCATAGACATTCTCAAAGCCTTCGTCCGACGGTCGGGAGCGTCGTAAATCGTCTGCCATCCATGTGAAGCAAGCACAAGAGAGCGCCAAACATCGTCTGCCTCTGGTGCAATCGGACTCTGGATGTCTGACGAGATCCCAGAACACCAGATATCATACGCCGTGAACGATCCTGACATCGTTTGTACACGGGATATCTTCACGGACGGTGTTTTGGCAGCGAGAGCAAAAACGATTCGTATTATAGGAATGCACTCGCTGTCTTTGGACCGATCGAATATTCCTAGTTTGAAAGGGTCCATGGCATCAAAAAGTTGTCGGTCAGGTTCCGACGTATAGGCAGAATCATTCTTTGACTGCCAAAGGATAACCCCGACGTTCTCAACTTGCAACTTGCTCTCTTTATATATAAATGGAATGATTCCGTCGACACCAGTCTGACCAGTTGCACACAACACTGCTGCGCCTCGAGAGACGAGGCGCAGCAGATATTCGCGTTTGATGATAATGCGCTGATGCACCTTGACGAAATGATTGAAATGGATTTTCGCACCATCAAACGCGTCGGCGAGTTTGGTTTCAGAGACTGTACAAGATTTCTTATAGGCGTCCGACGGCATTGTAGCCAGAATCATGTCGCTTTGCCGAAATAGGTTTTTAAGGAATTTGTTGACAGTAATAACGCGATATCCAGGA
>QLOR01001274.1:0-13014 GCA_003313825.1 Sarcodon aspratus
TTTCTCGTTTGAAACAGGGGGGCCGGGGTATGTCTGCCAGGAGAATTTTCTGTTTCAAATGGACAGGCCAGGGTCATGCCTGCCACAAGGATTTCTCGTTTGGAATGGACAGGCCGGAGTATACCAGCCAGGAGAATTTCTCGTTTGTAATGGACAGGCCAGAGTATGCCTGCCAGGAGAATCACATTTGGACTACTTGACCAGGTGCCTGCTGTGGTACCTCCAACATAGTTTGGGCCGGCACACATTTGGTCCAGGAGTTGCTCTAGACATGTTCCAACTTATTCCAAGCTCCATAGAGCATGCCGGGCCCCTACACACTGTATATACAGCAAGCCTTTGCATTTGGACTACTTGAGCAGGTGTCTGCTATGCTACTTGCAACATGGTTTGACCTGGCACAGATTTGGTCCAGGAGGTGCTCTGGACATGTCTCAACTCAGTCCAAGCTCTATAGAGCATGCCGGGCCTCTACACACTGCATATACAGCAAACCTTTGCATTTCAACTACTTAGTTAGCTGCCTGTTGTGCTGCTTCCAATGTGGTTTGGCCTGGTGCACAGTTGGTCCAGGAGGTGCTCTGGACATGTTCCAACTCAGTCCAAGCTTCCTAGAGCCTGCCGGGCCCTGCCCATCACATATACATCAAACCTCTGCATTTGGACTACTTGACCAGGTGCCTGCTAATGCTACTTGCAACGTGGTTTGGCCCGGCACAGATTTAGTCCAGGAGGTGCTCCAGACATGTCTTAACTCAGTCCAAGCTCCCTAGAGCCTGCTGGGCCCCCACGCACTGTATATACAGCAAGCCTCTGTATTTGGACTACTTGACCAGGTCCCTGCTATACTACTTCTAATGTGGTTTGGCCCGGCACAGATTTGATCCAGGAGGTGCTCCGGACATGTCTTAACTCAGTCCAAGCTGCCTAGAGTGTGCTGGGCCCTACCCATTACATGTAGATCAAACCTTTGCATTTGGACTACTTGACCAGGTCCCTGCTATACTACTTGCAACGTGGTTTGGCCCAGTACAGATTTAGTCCAGGAGGTGCTTGTCATAGTCCGTTCTGTTTCCCATCGGAATCCCATTCGGACTTCCTTGACGACTTCATTGTTAATTCTCTTCAAGTTCTTTCGGACTTCCTTTCGGACTCCTTTCTTATCTTCTTCACATTCTATCATTCTATCTTCCAGTTCATCAATCACTCGTTTAGTTTCCTTCCTGGTCTTTGATATCATCAGTCCGCTTATTCGCTTGTTATCTCCTCGGAACTCCATTATCCATGTGCTACCATTCTAGCCGTTCCGCAGGGTTTCCACTATCCCGCTGTTCCGCACTTTGATATCGTTTCATGATTACCTTTTATTTATTACTACCCCTCGGGCTTCCAGTATATAAGCCGTAGCTTTACATTGTATTCTGCAGTTCGAATATTGACTAAGATTTGCTTTCCCTCGTTCCCCTCTAAGTCTCTCTCTACGTCTTGATTCTCCTCGGAGTTCCATTCTCGATTCTCTGTCTTGAAGTCGAAACACTGAGCGTGGCGAAGGGCGCAACTTCTTATAAGTTGAAGCCGAGTTCCGTTAGTTCCCCTTGGAATTCCACCGGACTTCCCTAGCCAGTAAGTCGGGTCTTGACAGTGCTCCGGACATGTCTTAACTCAGTCCAAGCTCCCTAGAGCCTGCCGGGCCCCCACGCACTGTATATACAGCAAGCCTGTATATTTGGACTACTTGGCCAGGGCTGCATTGATAAGTAGACATGCATTCCACTTTATATATGAAGTTATCATAATTGTTTTGACAGGCTGCCTGATTCCTGTATACTTTAATCTGACATGCTTTAAATGTACGAAATATAGAGAAGTAAGATATTTACTGTATAGTGACAGAGAGATGAAATATACTATAGTTGGAGAGGACCTTTGTTATTCCTTATCATTGATGACTGAGATTAGTATATATTCTTTCACTACATGTGGATCCATAACTCATATCATCCTAGTAGTGTATTATTTAACAGATCGCAAACTAATATAATACTATTAGTATCATCTGAGTCAGTAACTGAGCACATCTGTATTCATTCTGCCATCGGAAATAGTCAGAGAACATCTCAGCACAGATACCAGCCTACAAGGCAGAATAATTTCAGACTATTCACCTGGCTAGATAGAGCAAATCTGATAACTCACTATAAATGAAACAGGTTGGGCCCCAGCTTGCATGGGGAGCTTGAACTAAGGCATGAAATACTGTAGTTGGAGCACCTCCTGGAGCAAGTATGTGCCAGGCCAAGTCACATTGGAAGCACCCCAACACACAGCTGACCAAGTAGTCCAAATGCAAAGGCTTGTCATATCTGGAGTGTGTGGGGGCCCAGCAGGCTCTAGGAAGCTTAGACTGAGTTGAGACATGTCTGGAGCACCTCCTGGACCAAATCTGTGCTGGGCCAAACTATGTTGCAAGTAGTATAGCAGGGACCTGGTCAAGTAGTCCAAATACAGAGGCTTGCTGTATATACAGTGCGTGGGGGCCCGGCAGGCTCTAGCAAGCTTGGACTGAGTTGGAACATGTCCAGAGCACCTCCTGGACCAAATCTGTGCCGGGTCAAACCATGTTGCAAGTAGCATAGCAGACACCTGCTCAAGTAGTCCAAATGCAAAGGCTTGCTGTATATACAGTGTGTAGGGGCCCGGCATGCTCTATGGAGCTTGGAATAAGTTGGAACATGTCTAGAGCAACTCCTGGACCAAATGTGTGCCGGCCCAAACTATGTTGGAAGTACCACAGCAGGCACCTGGTCAAGTAGTCCAAATGTGATTCTCCTAGCAGGCATACTCTGGCCTGTCCATTACAAACAAGAAATTCTTGTGGCAGGCATGACCCTGGCCTGTCCATTACAAGCGAGAAATTCTCCTGGCTGGTATACCCCAGCCTGTCCATTCCAAACAAGAAATTCTTATGGCAGGCATGACCCTGGCATGTCCATTTGAAACGGAAAATTCTCCTGGCAGACATACCCTGGCCCCCCTGTTTCAAACGAGAAATTCTCCTGGCAGGCATACCCCGGCCTGTCCATTACAAACGAGAAATTCTCCTGGCTGGTATACCCTGGCCTGTCCATTCCAAATGAGAAATTCTTGTGGCAGGCATGACCCCGGCCTGTCCATTTGAAACAGAAAATTCTCCTGGCAGACATACCCCGGCCCCCCTGTTTCAAACGAGAAATTCTCCTGGCTGGTATACCCCGGCCTGCCCATTTAAAACCGGTAGAATATCTTCATCGGCCCTCCCATTTGTAACGGTGAATATCATTTGACGGGCCCTGGTCTGGTTGACCGTTGACCACGTAAGATTCTTAAGCCAGGCTGTCCGTTAGGAACGGGACATATATGCTGCAAGGTGTGATTTTTCTCATTTCCGGCATACTTTGTGATTCCGGCAACACTTGCACAAGTTGTCATTTTCCTCATTTCTGGCATACTTTGTGATTTCTGCAAACACTACTGTCCTAGATCTTTAATTACCAGACCATGTATAAGACTTATGTATATTATTTATATTATTTACCTTATAATTATTTATAATCCTTTGTCATTTCATCCTAAATTTCCTGATGTACGAGTCGCTCAGGAACTCTCGAATCCACTCTAAGACGAAGGGGGAGGGAAAAGATGACTTTTACACGTGCAACACAAAGTCCTATCAAACAAATAATATAGAATATGAGCAAGTGTATGTATATGCAAATATTTGGTACACACCTGAAAGACCGGTCTAGTCAGCGAGAAGATTGACGTCGTTGGGTACACGGATAAATGCAGTGTCAAAATGTGCCGGGGCTCCAGGTCTGGCAGGTTTATCTGGAACGGCAGGGGTCACACGAATGTGGTTGAGATATTTGCGATCATTGACTGCAGGGAGAGGAGGAAGAAAAACTGAGACTTTTGTATATATATCGAAGCGATCGTTTTCTGTAGGTCGAATGAAGTGGTCAGGCGTACAAGATTTTGAAAGGTATGTCGAAAGGGTGGAAATAAACTGGGGGGCGGCATAGAGGCTTGTGATAGTTGCGACATGGACTGATGGGTATTTTGCGGACTTTGCGAGAATGTAAGGATTCCGCTAATTCGGTTCTGTGACCATTGTGGCTGGAAGTACTATATAGTTGAATGTTTCTTATTTAAGCACAGAGACTAACTATTAGATTCTTATTCTTACTTTTACCATCACTGTCTACACAACTGTACATTCCTCAGAAATACAACTGGGTTGGTGTATTTGTGTGCTAAGTGAGTAAATCAAAGAATACCCCAATTTTGACAGAGAATGTGGGTCTGGGAGGGCCTGGAGGGGGACGACGACAAATTGAACATGCAGCCTGCAGATTCTGTCTCAATACTTTCCTCTATGTCACCATCATAAACCTCCTCCTCTTCTGCTAATTCATCCACCACATCCCCTCCATCAGTAGCCCTGGCAGACAGAACCCAGGTCAAGAACCGGTTGAACCAGTAGACTGCCTCCTGTCGCTCAAGCCAGACAGTCATCTGGACAACATAGTCCCTCTTATTGGAAGCCCGGTAACTTGTAAGCGTCCTTAGCGAGATCAATATGGAGACGTTCTGAAGCTTCGGTATTGAAGCCATCTGCGGATCCATGCGACTTGATCATATCGAGATAGTGTTGCATCGAGTGGATTTTAGGTATGTTGAAGTGGTCACAGACATTGAGTTGAATAAACACGTCCTTGTTGGCGTGGAAGCGATCGAGGGCATCTTGAAGGGCCGCCAGGGTGTCATCAGTATGTGACTCGAACTGTGCCAGGAAGACAAAGTCCAAAATGGCATGTGCGGCAGCCACAACTCGTGACTGCACTGCGCCAGGCAGGATACAGCTAAAAACGCGCTGCATCTGCTTGACTTCTTTACCAGTCCACTGCTCGACATGCGATATCCCTTTCTTGAAGTGTCTCAATCCTGGGTGGGGCACCATGGCCTTGAATCTCTCATCAATCTCCCACTTGCTTGCGATCTCCATGCACCAACTCACCAGGTGATCCTTGAACATGCCTTTATGCAGCTGATGAAGAATATCTGGAGTGATCGCTGTGAAGATATCACAATGTGGGAGGTTGGTCCAGAATGGGGAATGGATAGGTCGCAGCCCATTATCTTTCAAGAGCGATTTGGAACCGAGGCCTTTTGCACAACCGCGTAGAATTTTTTTTGTGAGTTCTGGATCACGCTTGAACGACCGTACCTGATCACCCAGCTTCTCATGCATCACATTACACTTTGGACACCTACCCTTCAGCGTGCAAGTCACCAGAAGTTGTTCTGGGTAATTGGTGACATACGCTGCTAGGATTGGATACATGCGTCTCTCGAATCCATCTGCACAGATCATCGATTTCCCATCTCTCCCTGCCTCGGCCAGTGGTTCCAGTATTCTCCACATACAATGGTGGAATAGCCTCCAACCTGCTGCTCCCCATGTCGAGTCATTAAATGCCTCAAGTTTTGATGTGGGTAAGTAGCCTATCAGGACATTCGCCTGTGATAGCATTGAACGGCGGGTCGACTTTTGGATATTTCCAATCGTGAGGTAAACTGGCCATGCTTTTTTATCTCCACCAAACTGTGACAATTTTGTTTCGTCCGAACTAATTATGACTGGGACCACTGTCGCTCCTTGCGGAAGTCTTTTCTACAGTACATGTAAGTTTTCTTGCATATTTCGTAGTTGATAATACTAACCTGCACCTTCCACCACCAGTCGCCTGTCCACATCTCATCATAGACTCGACAAGAACCATCCATATCACGATAGACATGTTCTGGGGCGTACGCCAGTTGCCCTTTGAACATGGGATTCTGTATCAATTCTCTGATACATTCCACTGGATCACACCTCCACAGCTCTAGTTCTTCCTCCAGAAACTGGCCACTGCCATCGACTCGATCTCCCAACACCTTCACCACCTCACATTCCCATTCAGGACCTCTTGGTAACGCATCAATCTTTTTCATAAAGGCGCGTTTGTTGTGGTATGATGGGGCTAAGTGATTCTTAACCTGTGACACACAATAAGTCTCGTTCGCATACGACTTAGTGAACTTTACTTACTAATGATAGTTTGAGGAAGTCGTCAATCGAATTATGGCCAACTGTCGTAACGAGCCATTCTGCCATCCTCTACTCCTCTTCGCTATCATATGGATACCATGCCGACACACCTTCTTTCTCATTTGTGTTCCGAGTATTTTCAAACTCGGTCTTCCTCTTCTCCATGCTGATCGGGACTCCTGCAGCTAACTCCTCTGGTGCCAGCTCAACGAATCGACACTTCTCTGCCAAAGTCTCATCCAACTCTCCATCGTCATCAGCATCTTCTACTGTCACCTTGTACCTTGATCGCGACGCTTCACCGGCGACCTCCCTCTGAGTCTCGACGTCTGCACCATACTGTAGTGACAAGGCTTCCATTCCATGACTTGTCATTCCTAGGTCTTCTTCAAATGCCTCTTCCACATTAGGGGCAGTGGACGCTGTGGCCTCTGGTTCTGCAATGAGATCATGTGTCGATATATTGTAACTTGCCACAAGCTTCTCAAACTCGTCTTGACATGCACGACTGAGCTGTTGGTGGTTGCTCAGACCAGATTGGCTTGCAAGCCCCTTTCCACAGAATGTGCAGAGATATACATGCCGTCCCATAGCAGTCAAGTGATGGTATGTGCAGCAAGGTATTTTGCTTCCGCTATTTTTTACTGTTTGGTTGAAGTTGAACTACTCATGACCACGAACGCGTTGGCGACTCACGCGTTGTTTGTCCTCATATTATTTGTACTAACTGCCGAACTTCTTCAAATAGCCTCATGGATATGGACATCACAAGGCAGAGATCTCTCTTTCTCTTCACCCAAGAACTGACCCTCTCTCTTACTACACTTCCTCACGAACTTACTGACAATGAAGTTCGCGGTTAACACTAACCTAAAAGGTCCTGCAAAACAAAACAAACGACCTCCAGACTCAGCAATGTCGACCGAGTCAGCCTCTATTGCAGAACAACGGCCTGCTCGCAAAAAAAAACCAACAGAAAAACTCAGAGCGTTGAGTAAGTCCTCAGTTGTTTTCATCATGGCACAACGACTTACCACTCGCAGACGACCAGAAGCATGTTCGAGAAAAGAAGCTCATACAAACAAAGAAACAGGCCTCCACGTCTTTCAAAACAGCGCAATTTACGCAAGGTTTGTACTGTAGTTTTCCTTGCATAGAGTCGTGAAGCTGACAAATCTCCCAGACATACAGATGAGCAAGAAAAAAAAGCAAGACGGCATGAGTATGCAGTCTGAATCTGAACCGTCCTTGGACACTCAGGCTAACGTAGATGTAAGTCAATCCACTCCTTAAATGAGAGACTTACTCAATTATCCATCCAAATTGCAGGGTTCAACTAAACGTATACTGGCCATGCGTCATTCTGTTGTCCCTCCACCACCTATGCGAACACCGGAGCTGAGTCATAATGGTTCCATCACGAGTATGAGTACTACATCAGTAAGTGTATATTCCCACAACACTATTCATACTTAAATAAGTCCTTATATCACACAGGGACACAGTGTTGTGAGGACCTCAGGTAGCAACCAACAGCCAACCAGCAAAGTTGTTTCACGCGATGATGACATTGTTCTATCTGAGTGTGGAGTCCCTTCAAGGATGACTTCACGTGGTGACGACAATGAACCGTCTGAGCGTGAAATCCATGGCCATGCTTCAGAGCCAGACACATTCGATGACACCGATGGATTGCACGCTGCAATGTTCAACGACGACATTGAGGCCGACCTTGCCCGTGACCCATATGCAGCCTACGAATTGCAATTGGATGGACCAGATGAAGATGACGCCGAGGACAATGGTGGTTATAATGGGGAGGATGGTGAGGAGGAGTTGGAGGAGGGTGGCGAGGAGGAGTTGGAGGAGGGTCAGGAAGTCGAAGAGGGCAGTAATGGTATTGATATTGAGGAAAACGATCACGAGCAGGAGTTCATAACAATTGGTATGTACATTGACCATAAAGAATTCGCTACTAACCATTCAATAGTTGACAACTCTCGCAAGCGCCACGGACCAGCTAACTCCTCGCCCTCATCAACACGCATTGTCAAGCAGGGGTGAGGCAGCAAAAGACAGAAAACTCGCGTCCGTGTGGCAGCTCATGACTACGAAGCACTCATTCAGGCGGTTCTCTCTGTGGCCCAGCATCACTACCGCTGCTTAATAAGTACGGAATGTCCTTATCCTACGAAGATCACCGAAGTTGAAGGTGCAAGCAACTGTTGGCGGTTAGCATGTACTGATAAGGGCGTCGATATCGACTTTGGCAATGATATTTGCAAACTGGTGAGTACGAATAGTTCTACTTGTCTAGTCTCAAACTAATTATTGGTACACTACACTGCAGATCAGGGCTCGTGCTACTCACATACGAGGTGAGCTGAAAACGAAAGCACGACCGCTTGTGAAGAAAGCATACAAGCTCCAAAATACAACTGCCGGAGAAGAGAAGAAGGACAAACGTGGGCGCAGGGATCAATAAGATGCGGCAGAAGGTTGATGACCTGCTGGATCAAGATGCTTTTTTGTTTAAGGTACGGGATGTTTTGCCAAGTATGACGCATCTAATATCAAACCTTCCAGGAACCTGCCAAGCGAACAGGCTACTACCTCAACCCAATTATTCAAGACATCATCAACGAAGTCTGGTTTCTCAACAAGGACAATGAGGGAATTTTATACGACGTTTACTTCAAACCGGCAATTTCGAACGCTACGATCACACTTGTAGCAACAGTAGTAAGTCATCATTATATGGACTATGCCCAGATGTTATTGTCGCTCACGGCGTTGTGCCTCATAGGTTGAGAACGTTCTCGATGAATTTTCAACTGGAGAGTTTCTTGCGATCACGTTTTCAAGCACCACGTAGTACGACAAGTATACTGCCCACCTTGCAGCACTGGAGGAGTATCAGGAGAGATATCCAGAGGTTTCAGAAGCTTGGCGAAAGAAGCTGACACGGAAGGCTCGGTACGTCTTACCAAGTATGTTTTATCATGTTAACTTGTACTTACTTGAGCACTGGTGTAGCGCTCATGCAGGGATGATGGAGCATACAACTTCGCGAGCAAACCGCATGACAAAGGAGCGGCTCAATAATGCCCTCGCTGACCTCACTCAGCACGACTTCTCAGTTGATACGGATGAGTCGGATGATGACGTTGAGTAGATATTCGAGTACTGGCTGAATAATATTTATGTATTTCATCATTTACGCCTGACACAGGGTGCATGACTCACTTATATGAAAGTTGAAAGTGTAAAAAAATGTTAATCACCAGTCTTTTTATTATTAGGCTTTTTATTATTATAAAATCATAAATAAGAATGTGAATAAAAGTTTAATTTCAGACTTTTAAGAGACTTTTTCTAATTATAAGGCTAATAATAAAAAGACTGGTGATTAGCATTTTTTTATACTTTTAGCTTTGATATAAGGGGGTTGTGCACCCTGTGTGACTATGAATATTGTGCTACGAAAGACCAAGTGGTAAACGTTACAGGTATTAATACTATGTGAGATACTGACGCGATGTCTGCTACGCAAATACAGGAATATATACGCTATCGTGGCTACGAGTACTATATATTATATGGTAATATGAAGCTACATATCTACGTCACAGTGATACATAACCTACAGTAGACTATGTGTGCCTACGAGTGACTATGGTAGTGAGGCAGGTGACTACATAACATGGGGGGCTGCTACACGCCTATCTGGGCTACTTGGACTACTATATTCTACATCTTAATCTATCTTTTTCCTGATGGAGGTGTAAAAATGTCAAAATTGGGGTATTCTTTGATTTACTCACTTCGCACACAAATACACCAACCCAGTTGTATTTCTGAGGAATGTACAGTTGTGTAGACAGTGATGGTAAAAGTAAGAATGCTTTAATAGTTAATCTCTATGCTTAAATAAGAAACATTCAACTATATAGTACTTCCAGCAACAATCTTTACAGAACCGAGTTAACGGAATCCTTACACTCTCCACCCCCTACTCTGATCTTCTGATGTGTGCTGTCTAGTGTGGATGTTCAATTTTGTTCTTATCTTCTGCAGTATTATCTTTTGTCATATTCCTTCTTTCCTGTTCCCTTTCAAAGAGCGTGTGTGCTCTCAGTTTTCAAATATTAGATTTTGAATACAAGAAAATTAATGTCCAAATGTAAGGCTTCCATAGTATAAGAAGCAAGTGTGAGAACTAGTATATAGTTCTTACATAATACTATTTAAAGGATCATCAGCCACTGATGATCCTTAGTCTATATTCACTTGTTCAATCTACCTATATTACATTGCCTTCAGAATATATCTGGGTCTGGTGTATTTGGTACTGAACTAAGTTATCTACAAGACTACCCCCAACTTTACACCAAATCTGGTGTGATCCTGAACATATTTTGGATGAATTATTGGCATAAATATGTGATATCTTAGCAGAAAATTAGAGCTAATTTTCGAAAATTTGCACCTAGCTATCAGGGGACTAATATGGCTAATATTTGCTAATAAAAAATTAGAGGTTATTTTCGCTAATATGCACAAATTTTCGCTAATTAGCAGGGGGGGTTTTCCCTGATGTTAATATCCAACTGGCATACATACTGCTTAAATGCCCCAAATTGCACAAGTTTGTCCTCATTCACACCCTGAGGGGCAACAATAGATTGAGTTGACTGTATGCCCTGGAATTTTCCTCCAAATGCATCTTGGGCAGGTATGACAAACACAATACGTATATCTTTCTGTGCTTGTGCTGGAAGCTGACTGACAACTCTGTCAAGTCCTTGAAACTTGATAGGATGGTTGTTGGAGACTGTCATTTGGAAAAGGAATGTAGCATCTTCTGTGATAAACAAACCATCAATGGAAGGCTCGTTTTTGGCAATTGGGGTCATATATAGGTGGAGGAAATTTGAATGGACTTTTTGTGAACCTTCCTTTTCCCAGATGGCCAAAGAATAATAATGGCTTTTCTCGTCGCCAAAAACTTGAAGAGGAACAACAAGGTCAACTGTGGCCTCGATTCCCTTGCCAGACTGAGACTTGGACGAGAGGCTAGTCATCGTCAGTGTGCAGCCTCGACGAATGGTGAAATGGGCCGCATGTTCAAACAGAGTCCCAGCCATGCTTCGAGCATATGGAACAGAGAGATTGTCCATTATGGCTTGACTGAGTCGAGCTTGTCTAACCAAGTAGATGCGCTCAAGTACACGTTCAGCAACGTAGTCACTCAACAGCTCTGTGCGTGTCGTCTCCCATTGGTTATCGACCGGTTCCAGTCTAACAAGACGGTGGCTCGCATTGGGATCAAAAGGCAAATGTCCCATCGCCGCCTTGATGAAGGCGCCCACGGACTGCACCTGATCCAAAGCGCCATTGATGAGCTTCAATTGCGATTCCAATCCATGTTCAGAGAGAGCTCTGTAACAGAGTCTCGGGATTCCGCGAAAGATGGAGTAACCATGCCGTAAGCGTTTGCAGTGATCCATATCAGGTTTTTCAGAGTAACCTTTACCGACGATAGATAAACTGAAACGCACGTCAACTACAAGTGATGGTCAGGAGCAACCATATTTCACTCACCTGCCGAAATACACAAGCCCCCATGACCATGTTGGCATACAGAAGATCGTCGCGAGTTGCTCGTGACAGAAGTTGGACCAATGTCGCGGATTTGGAGAGGTGGCTACAACCACCCGACCCTTGCGATCAATGGGGTAAAACGTTTCGGGAACCAACGCGAGCCTCTCGCTGATATTAACCAATGCGCAGCAGCTTGAGTCGGCATTCAACTCGGGGAAATGATATCCATCTGATAGCCTTATCTTTCTGACGCCTTTATCGTCGAATATATGAGCGTGCGTATTCGTATCACAGTATATTGTGGTCTTGCCATGCATCAGTCGACAAATGAGCATATAGATCAGAAAGGCCGTTTTTCCTGTGAAATCAGATATATAAGACCAGCATGCATATATAAATTGCGTGCTGACCAATACCAGGTTGGCCTGTGACAATTGTCGAATGTTGGGTAGAGTGAAAACGATAATCCCCTCCGTCTGACCGTACCAGCTCTTCCCATTTCTCGTCTTCAAGCTCCAATAGCTTCTGGAACGTCTCGAAAATCCCAGAGACAATGAGTTTCGCGCCTCCGAAACCAAACTTCCCTCCTGGGTGCTCGATAACCGTCAAAGTCAGCTGCTCCAAATGATCCCCCACCTCCAATGATACCGGGTCTGGAATCTTGACACAATGCTTGAAAAATAAATCTTTCTCTCCATGCCAAAAATGCTTGCGAAAGTTGACAAGATCAGTATCTGAGACGCAACATCAGAAGAATACAGTACAATAAACACGCTGGTTGCGTACCTGGTTCCAAAATTTCGTCAATACGAGCTCGTTTGACGGGACGGCGATCTGACTCTGGAAAGCTGTCAATCAGCCGTCAGCCGAGGTCAACAAGCACTTGCACTCACCGTCGGGAGGCTGCACAATAATGTGAAGATGTTCATACTCAGGTCCATCTGGGAATACATTCAACAGTTGCGACCACGGGTCCAACTTTTCACCCAATAACATTCGCCTTGAGTAAATCCAAGTCCGTTCGCAGGTTAATCTTGACCTTGTAGAGTACGGGATCATCAACATCAACGGATCAAATACATATTTGCATTAACAACACACCTTCCAGAGTTCGAGAAAAGCAGCATCAACATCGTCAAATGTATGCTCCCTGTCGTGCTTGATCGCTTTCTTCAGGTCATCGATCGTCTCTTGTTTTGCAATCCGAATAGAAAAAACGCGGTTCAGGGCGTCGCCACGGACCCAACAGCAGAGCTTAAGTATATCAGACATATGTT